>OMKZ01027962.1:12781-26895 GCA_900302535.1 Neoniphon sammara
CCCAAGCAGGCAGGAGGAGGGGGGAGGAGGAGGGGAGGGGGGCATGTGACACTCTCCAGGGGGATTAGGTCACCCTCTCTGTCCTGGAATCCTTATAAGGAACTGGCAGCCTGGTGGTCTAATAGACTTGCACACACAGACACGCTCACACACGTCACAGATATTACCCTCCTGTCAGTTGTAAACAAGAGAGTCAGGTGTACGAACTACAGACGCACAGCCCAGGCCCGGACTCAGCCTTCAGCCTGCTACAGTGCCAGCTGCCTAGTTTTCTGGAGGCCAAAACACACTGGCTACGCTGCCACCAATAACTGCTCAAAATGTGCCAGCAACCAACAGCCGCAACCGCTTCAAGGCAGTTGGTCCCTCAGTAGGAAATCGACAAACGTCTGACCAGGGATCAACGCTCTGGGAAGAGTCGGCCAATCGACCAAATATTTTCGACAGTTGTAAATGAGGTGTGACGGTGAAAATATTATATGCCTCCAACTGCATGCGACAATGAGAGGATTCCCCTCATATTGCAGGGATGAGGATTCCCTCATATTTCAGTTTCACAATTCTTTCTTTAAATTTACCTTCAATCAAACTCAATTAAAAGTGCATACTGTATTTGGTACTAGTCAGGTGATGCCATGCTGCTGGTTTCAGGGAACTAGTTAATTCAACTTACTGGCTTTAGTCATTCTTACTGTTGTCAAAATTTTCCTACAGACCTGGAACAAGCCTTCTAAACAAAATAGTAGACAAAATATGCAATACCATAACAGATTCAGAGTAGGGCTGGGCGATGTGGGCATAATCAAATATCATAATATCGTTGACTCAATACCTCATGATCAATTTTGTGTCAACACTGCAGGGATGAATACTGATGCTTTAATAAGATATCTGCACACACATTTTTGATAAACAATCATTTGTATTGTGGATATAATGACGAAGCAGGCAGAGGCAAATAGAGCAGATGCAATACTGTAAAGCAGCCCAAAACCAGGAAAAGATGACACTTAGGCCATTTCACGATATTCCAATATCCAAAATGCCAGACAATATCCAGTTTCATATCAAGATATCGATGACATGAGTACATTGCCCAGCCCTGATTCAGACAAATTTCCTGTTTCGAGCTTGCCCAAAATTGTCAAGGACAGCACGTGTCATCACACCACTTGCCCTCTGGGTATATTTTTCATCCAAGCACAAAATGGTGCAGATTTAGTGCAGTGTGAACTCTGAGGGAAAAACAGATTCCACAACTAAAAAAGTGTTTCAAGTTCATAAGAACAACAATAGCCAGACATCGGAAATCTCAGGTTTCAAAGTCAGAGTGCTGCTCTTGACGCACATTAGGTCAGAGTGCTTTCCCATCCCTAGAGCTCCTGTTACATTCACTGTCAGCATCACAATGACAGGCACAGCTAGGCCTGCTGGCAGCAACACCCAAGAGGAGAGAACCAAGGAGAGGTCAGTGGCTTCGCTACAGAGGAGGGGGAACACAGCCAAGTCAATCTATACAGATCTCTAAACAGTGAGTCAGTCTCTACATGACAAGCTGTAACTCTGTAACCACAGCTTTAGTAATGCCGTACTTACTGTGGGTTTCAGGGAAATAACTAGCTAGCAGCTTACTAATTCATACTGTCGACGACATTTTCCTTACAGACTCGAGACAAGCCTTCAAACTGAGTTAGTGGACTACACGGCTTTACTGTTCTCCTTCTCCTCTTTTTCATCCGCACTGACCTAAAGAACAAAAGAAAAGTGGAGGTGAAAGTGTCATGACCTGACAGCGGTACCTTTATTAAGTTGTTCAGGTGGCCCAGTTTCCGCATGTTACTGACTCCGTGTGGTTTCGCCACATTTTGAAGGATTTCACGGAAGTTGTCAGATGGTTCTGCAGAAGAAAGAAACGGAAATATAATGTAACCAAGACACGTATTAGGCTATATTGCCATAATACCAGTCGATGAACCGTAATTGATATGTTGCAGGAAGGAAATTGCTTTCGCCGCTCAGTCTAATTTAATGTGTACAGTAAAAACAAGCTCCGGACGGTAATATTTAACAGGGATGAGCTTTTTTGTTTTTCATTCCTTTCAAATACTGTGTGATTACTGTAATGTTAAATGTTGAAGGGAAGAAAGAATTCTTAGGGGAGAGTATTCTCTTGGCAGTAATCAGTGGTTTAATGCCACGCCTGAGAGGAAAATAACTCTAGGTATTTCTACTGAAAAGTGAATGTTGCAGAAACTAAGATTGTACTTGCTTAAGGAGAGGCACAGAATATTTTCTCCCCAATCAAACAATATGCATAAATAATATACACAGAATAAACAGCATTTGGCGTCATAGAAGAATACTTTGTCACCACTGTGTTGGTTTTCAGCAAGAATTTTGACTTCATCACGTTAAAAAATATTAAAACTTAAAATGCTGGCCTCCTACCATCAAGTGTTTTGTGGACACTCCTATTGTTAAAAATAAACTGAATAGATTACAAAAAACGAATGTACAAATGTACTTTCATTCAACTTGAAAGCACACTGCACTAAACACTTAACAATCATTTCCTCGTGGGTAGCATATTAGGAAAAATCAAACAGGCCAAATCCAGCACTGTATATTGCCTAAATGCATCTTTATATGCTAACCGCAGTTCAGCTAATTAACCTGCATGAGCTTAGATTGAGTTATAGTTGTGTCCCATGTAAAAGTATAATTTAATAAACAACAAATGCTATTTTCTCCCTTCACAAACAGAAAATTGTAAGTATTTAATAAAGGAAACATTAATTTAGGGTTTGATAAGAAGAGGTGCTGTCAGATTCAGTTCAGGCAGACTGAGCTCCTCAAATACAGGCATGGCTTCAACTTAAGATTGGCTGACCTCTAGTGCTAATAATGCATTTGGTACTAATTCTACTAAATTATGTCATACAGTCAAACATATCAATAAAGTATACACCCCACCTTGACCACAAACTGTGAGGTTGACCCAATAATCTAGACCCCCACCCCACCCCCCTCCCAAAAAAATCATGATAAAACAGAGCCCTGTAAGTAACTTCAGCAGATGCAGACAGATGTCTGTAACCCATCCTGTAAGTCCATTGTTCTCAATCTTTGAGGACTAATTTGAGATCTAATTGATCCTAATCACACAGAGTCCTGAAGGTTTGCTGTCCATTAAAGGTAGTTAATAAGGTTCACCTTGCGTCGTAAGTGTAAACTAATGCTTGATTAGATGGCTAAAATGAAAACCAAAAGGTCTTTGTGTTGCAAGGACTGGGACTGTGAACCACTGCTTTAAGTAAACAAACTGGTATGCAGTGATGCTGGTGGTGCACATTTTGCCAGGCTGTGCAGCTGTGTGCCACTAGGATTTAGGCAAAACTAAAGGGTGCGCACCCTAGCTATCGTGATGTGATTCAGCTACCAGCCTCAAAACCCAGTTTCTCATACAGCCAGCAATGACCAGTATGATGACTACTACACTTATGCCTGGTTGGCTAAATAATAGGCTATCTTGCCCACTCACCAATCAAAACAACAGAGCGTCGTCATGGCTGGTTAGCTGTGGCAGCTAGCTAACGCTAACTTAGCTAGCTAGTTAGCTCGCTAACGCCTGTTATTATGCTATGCTTGCGATGTTATTAGACAAAACATTGAGGCAAAACCGAAGAGATGACAATGACAACGGCCGGAGGAGTGCACAGACTAAGTCAATTTTCACCTCACAGGACCACTATTTGCAGAAATGGTACTCATCCATTTTGAACAATAATCGCTTTCACTCTGATGTGATGAAGCCTCTGCTTACTTACCTCTGGTCAGATCGAGCGGTACGTTCTCTTCCCCGCTGTCATTCCGACCTGTCAAAAACACACATCGCGGACATCGTGAGGGGACACACCAAGGTCATCACCTGCTTCAGAAAATCTCTGTGTACAATATCCCGATAATACAGATAATACTGACGCGAGTTTTTCACGCTTACCTCGCATCCGAAGACTTCGGATAGGACGGCCGCGGAAGCTGGCCGCCATGTTTCCAGGAACATACACAACACCGGAAACTTCGTGAGTTCTCGCGAGAAAATGTGGAACAGGGTCGTCGACGCTCGGAGAGCTCTCGGTGTACAGATCTTAGATCAGCGTGATCCTCCTTAATCCCCCTCTAATCCTTTCGGGGATAAAAACGTAAATCTGACCTGACGACAGCAGTATGCTACATGGATAGGACCTCTTCAACAGCTCAACACTGACCAGTTTGATCACAGACGCAACCATATACCACAGAACTTAAAATGCGATGCAAAAGTCAGTTTATTGAAATCATTTATTTAATTAGAGATCTTTATTGACCATGCTTGTTGATCAGGGAAAACCACAGTCATTTCTCAAACAGTAAATGCATTCATCCACAATGTACGGAACGCCATATTGTATAACATTATAATTGACCCGTGATCAGTGTAAATAATCCTATACAAAGCACTCATACTGTATAGAACAATTGTCCAGTGATCAGTGTCATAGTCTTGGATTCATTATCAAGTTCATTCCAAAATCAGAGCAGTTCACTTCATATCAGTCATTATCGTAGATACAGTCTGTAGGGGGAAAAAGAGATATTGTAATTAATATTTGTTTTAGATTAAATAAATATGTTTTGAATGTTAGAATCATATCAACATACCCTCTCCAACATCATCATAAATATCACTGGTGTCCCTGTGTAAAACATAAATCATACGTGTGAAATACTGTCTTACAGACACATACAGGGGCAGATTCATTTGTGTGTGTGCATGTGTGTGAGTCAGAGAGAGAGAGAGAGACAGAGAGAGAGAGAGAGAGAGAGACTTACTGTGCAATGTTGGCCATTGCTACATAACCAACTGAAAAAGAATGACAGAGATAGTTTTAGTTTCTTTCCACTCAAAGCAAAACACAGGCAGTTAAATATATACAAAATGATGCAAACTTACATTTTCCTTCTGCATTCCTGCCAATCAGTTTACCATCAGTAGGTTTGACAATGACACTGATCACTTCTCCTGGCTTGAGCAGCAGGTCTTTGTTCCCCCACTTCTTTGTAGTCAAAGTGGATGCCACAGTGACATCATACAGCACCTGAATTTCTCCTTCAAACTAGAAAGAGGACAACAATTAAGCTCTCTATGAGGAAACCAGAGTAAGAGACGAGTCCATGACCAGTATCACATTGAAGAGTCACACTACATACTTTAAACTTCTTCCTGAATTCCTTTTCTTCTTTTTCAAATTTCTTCTGCTTCTTTGGATCTGACACCTCTGGCTTTCTTTTTGGACTGACCTGCAGAAGACTACAGGAACACAGACAAGCATTGGAAGGAATTTAAAACTCATCACCTAGGAATTATAGTATGTACACAGGTCTGTTGTGCCTGATACTGATATTTACCAGCTAGGAGGTGGAGGAGGAAAGCTCTGGGAATCAACATCATCATAAACCTCCTCTATGGGCACAGACACAAGCAGCATTTAGTATGTAATGTTGCCAGGAAAAATTTCCCAATGGTTTGTAAGATTTAATGGTGAAAAATATTGTTAGTGCTCATGTATTTACCCCCATCTGTGATTGGTGGAGGTGGTGGAAAACTGAAAATAGAATAAGAAGCTTTGTAAATATGCAGTGTGGGATGCTTACTACAGACCTACAAATTGCATTTAATTAATTAATTAAGTGCACACCCACAGAGCTTAAGAAACTTTTTTTTTTTTTTTTAAGTTGGGGTGGTTTATGATGGTCAAAATAATAATGTCAACCCCTAGGTGTCACCCAAGCATAAGAATATACATGGGGAAAGGAGTAACCATGGATTTCAATTGTAGTAATTAATTGTACCTGTACTAATACTAGTAGATGAATAAGTAACAATATAATGAATATTTCTCAAGGGCTTGGGTGAAACCGAGGTTTCAGTCACTGTTACAGACTTTCCTTTTTATGTCAAACACTGACCTCTAGTGTCTCAGACATAACTAGCACCTGTTTGGATTTCCTCTGATTTCTACCCCACCAGTGACCAAATCTGCCCCATCCATTTCAAACCCTATGAAGCAAAAGAATACAACCTCATTTCTTCCTCAGGACTGCACACATCAATGTAAATATCACCATCTCCACCTGAGAAAGTAAAGAGAAAGTAAATAGACACTACTACACAGAGGGCTTGTTATTGAATTATAATAATTCCACCGAAGACTGAAATTTCACTAAAATAAATGACTTAAGAAAATCAGTACAACCAATGGCTTACCTTCTTGGCCTTTGGGCCCACTGAAAATGAAAGACAACATCAGCAATCAGCCTCCAAAAGGTATGACGGAGGAAAGAAAGATTAATCATGGAAATGAAAAGCTTTAGTGAACTTTGTAAGATGCCAGTGTTTCAGAAGTCTCAGTCCTCTAATTTTAGCGACAGATTTTCTTGTTTCTGACCTGCAGACATCAGCTGGGGCCCCGACATCATCGTAAACTTCTGGCTCTGCACCAGACTGGCTGTTCCCTGTTGTTGCCTGTTGTTTCAAATGATCACAGGCTATGTGATCAGACTTCACATAGCCATCTGAAACAGCAGAGCACATTTTATCATTTCTAAAACTGAACAGAGCTGAGTGAGGCACATTTTATTTTTAGTTCCTTCATCAGTCTGACAATCTGCTCCATCCAAAGAACAAATAAAAAAATAAATAAAATAACTCAAGCACATCAATCTTATAATGAGGGTGTCTAACAGAGTTTCTTCTGTATCTTGGTCCTCTTTTTTATTGCCATTAAATAAAAGCACCTCTCTATCACTGCTTGGATATTCTGTCACATGTATCCCTACTGACTCTTCTTTCTTCTATACATTCCATTAGCAGCCGCTGTGTGTGTGTGTATGTGTGTATACAGAGTAACTTAACCAACTCACAGTATCCCTCCATGTTCCTGGCCAGCCAGAGTCCCTCTGGGTTGTCTGTGATGCGGATAATGTCTATGATCTCTCCCTGCCTCAGGGGCAGGTCCGCTTTTCCACCTTTACAGTCCAGCCGTGCCGTCCCTTGCTGGATTATGTGGACTGGCCCTTTAATCTTTGGGCATGGATGCAGAGATGTGAGGTGTGGTTTTGACTTAACTCCAATTGATACAGATTTACATTGGGTCTCTGTAATTCAAAGCTTTGTATATAGTTTGCCTTATTGACTCAGCACAGTGCCATCTACAGAATATGTGTTGGTGTATTCCTGTTCATGTGACGTTTTCATTTTCAATTATAAAACCCAAGAGTACAGTGGGGTTTTCCTTTTACCTTGAATTTCCTCTTTGCTTCCTTTTCCCTCTTCTCTTTGGCTTTCTGTAATCTCTTTTCCTCCTGTAGCCTTTGCTTGTCCTCTTTCTTAGCTTTTTTCTCTTGTTCTTTCATTTCCACTGGGTTGTTGCCTTGTTTTGGCTCCTGGTCATTCCTGTTTCATAAAAACACTGTGAGAAAGATGCAAAATGAAACCAGAAGATACTAGTTTGGCGGTCTGCATAAATTTTCTTTAGACTAAATTTAAAATGATGAACTCTCACCATCTCACCTCTAGGTCTTCATACATCTCCTCATCAACTAACTCTTCCTGTTTGAGGTAAAGAAACAACATAAAAGCAAACAACAGCAAACAACTCTATACAATCAACACCTGTGTTTTTTTACACCACTCACTGCCTGCTTCTTCTTGGTGATTTGGCTATGTTTTGTCTCATTTTTTCCGGTCTTCATATCCTTCGATTTTTTAGGTTTTTCCTCCTGCTTATTCCTATTGGAAGATAAAATAGAGTGGCAGTAATTTAAAATAGATTGGGCTGATGCAAAACTCAAGCAATGTACCAAATATAATGGGCTAGGTATCCCATTCTGCTCTAGGCTATATGTCCATTTTGTCTGACTGATTTCTCAGTTGAAAGCTCATCCTGATGCCTCTCACCATCTCTCATCAAGGTCTTCATACATTTCATCATCACTGAACTCTTCCTTTATGAGAAAAAAAACATTATTAAGAAAAAAAACAGATAGATAGAAAGACAGATAGATAGATATCAATGTTTGTTGAATATAACATTGACAATATTCTAGCAATGGTCTCCTTTTATAATTTGCTCTAACAGTTAAAACCAAAACTTTGAACACCTTCAATTTATGTTAGCCACAACATACCAGTCTATTTTACAAACAAATGTGTCGTGCACCTAACTTGGTTCATGGTGCTCAACAAGTGTATGGTGCTCACAGAATCAGTTTTAAATCTGACTGATTTTGGATGAATGACACAGGACAGTGATTACCTCAGTCTTCTTTGTAGGATGTCCTATAAAGAAAGTGTTTACACACAATTTAATGTGCAATATGACATTAGATTGTGAGATGATATTGTGAGATAGATTAGTAGAGCACTTGACTGCTTAAAATAATGACTGATTTACTGGGTATACTGATTGTAAAACAATGTGCACCTTCAAGGGAAGGAATTGGTGGTGGGTTCATGACCCCAACATCATCATAGCTCTCCTCCTGGTCCAACTGCTGGCTCCTTGTTCATGATGAGAAAGAGGGACTCAGTAGTTTTTATTAACAACTTTGTCTTTGCTGCTGTTTAACCACAAGAAAAAGGTGTGGTCTGTCTGTCTAGTTCCCCAGTCCCATTTTCTACAAGACGTTTGTTGACACCAGTGAGGATCTGATAAAGAACAGCTTCCTGTGAGAAACAAAGCAGCTGCAGCAGGCGCTCAGCTACTGAAAGTGTCTAAACCCTGAATCGAGAGTGACAAACATTCTGCTGCCAAACTGTGTTAACTTATACATCTGAGTGAGGACGCTCAAACCAGATCTGACCCTGGTCAAACTAGCATATAACATGTATACTTGTGTCTTTCAAAATGTTGATGAGACCCTATTGTTGGCTTTATAATTCTCTGAAAATAAACCAGCTGTGCAATAACTGTACTCACGTGTTACTGCTTTGAGGAGTAGATGAAGGAGCAAGATGAATGGGTATTTTCATCCCTGTATCTGTAATGCAAAAATGACATCTAAATCAATCCTGTATTACTGCATATATGTATAACTAGGTTTATGTAAGAATTTTCAGGGTATAGTACAGTGATTTGAGGAACCAGTAAAGATATGAGTGGACCACATGCAGGATGACTGAACATGATTGTACAAGATGCAATTCAAATACCATTTAAGAAGGGTCTCTCACCATCATTCAAAGATGATCCACTCCCTCTAAATCTTTGTAGGTCAAAATTAGGTGGTCTATTAGGTTTATGAGGAGGATTTCCCAGAGTAAACAGAGGAGGAAGGCTGTTCTTCTTAGGAACAGAGGGATCACTGCTCTCCTTTTGAGGACTTTGCTGGGTTACAGATGTGCCAACAGAGGTGGGTTTCTGCATCACTTGAGGTTTGAGGAACACAGAGTTGATGGCGTTTGAAGTTCGGAGACTGTCGTTCACCATGCCAGAACTTTGCTCCTTGGGAAAACTGTTTTGTTTGACCAAAGGTGGCAGAAGATTGATGTTGGCGCTCTGGAACGGTCTTGGGATAGATGGCGCGCTGTGTTCCTGAGGCCGGGGAAACTGAGACTGCAGAGAAGAGATTGAGGAGATCTTCGGCTTAGGGACATCAGGGGGTTTAGGGGCTATAGGTGTAGATCCCACCCCACTGTTCTTAATCCATGCTGGCTTCTCTAAGGCAGAGGACATGCTAATGTTGTTGGAAAAAGTTGTCTGTACTGGGGTTTTCCGCACTGGTGTTTTGGGAGGAATGCGCTTGGAAGATTCAGATTTATTCTCTCTGAAAGTGTCATCGGGCTTGGGCTTTAACAGTGGTGGCTTGAAGGTCTTGGTTTGAAAGGAAGATTCAGCTGAGACCCTTTGCTGGGCTGCCATCGCTTATTTTTGGTGAATATCTTGCGTTGTGCTGCCAAGCAATGAGACCCTTGATGTATGATTTTCCTTCCTATATAGAATAGAGCAGAGAAATAAAAAAAATAACAATGTTCAATCATGCTTAAAATACTAATAAAAGGATAAAAGGGGGAAATCCCTAAGAATCAAGACAGGAGTTACATTAAATGACGAACAAAGAATCAAATGGATACCAGAAACAGAAGTCAAACTTGTTCAAGTTGTGTTAGTCTTTGGCAAAGTTTAGCACAAATAGCCTCATCATATTCACACCTCTGCTAGCAAAGAGCTGAAAGCACAACTTAGGGAACAGTATCTTTTGCTTAAAAATAGTCTGAATAGGCTACCTTACTTCATAAACTTCAAATTTTCTATCATTTATTAACCACTTACCTAATCTCTGAGACTGGCATAGACACTTTGTATAGGTCTATGTGGCCCGAGACTGTGAGCTACAGTCATTCGCAGACCCACTACACTCTTCTTGTACAGGAAGTCCAAGGAATATCACTGTTTTAATGAAGTGAGAAATATGAAGTGTCCTCTACACAAGAATTATGTACAGTCACTACTGGTTTCCAGCACATAACATGTCTGAGTCATTTTCTGTTTAAGTTATTGTAAAGTAAATTATCGTGATATGTTACTGTGCCACTACAGATACTCCAGACTACACAATTAAAGTAAAACTATAGGAGGCAATGCCAATTCTCAAAGAACCCTCTTGATGAAAAATGTTTCAAGACTCTTACCATAGGAGTAGAGACAGCACATAAAATGCTGCATGAGGCATCAATTCAGGTAGTGCTTCCTCCTAATGCTCTGACCGTGTCAACATTTTCTTAAGTTTAATAGCAAAAATAAAAAAAGTAAAATAAAAACTCATGAGCTTGGTGATGTATAGATATATATATGCATGAGCCAGCAGGAAAAAATCACACTGTCAGTCCTTGAAGTTCATTTCTATTTGTATTTATCACACGCTTGCCCTTTGGTATGAAAGACAGAATGTGCAGAATACGTCATGTTGAGAATCTAGGTCCATTTCCTTTGTTTTCACGGTCAACTGTGCTTTTGTATACGTACCTAAGGCTTGTGGTTGAGTATGTGACCACAACTTGTTTGAAGGCAGGCAGAGTGTGACTCACATAAAGAAATCATGCATATAGTTTATAACTGTTTATAACCATGTGGCACTGACGATATCCACTTGAGTGTCTCCTCTGATACTGAAGTGCCTCACAGCACTACCCAGTCACACCCTGTGTAAGTTTGTCACCAAACATGGGTGAAGGGTGGGAACTGTTGACAGTATCATGGAGAAAATTAAAACTACCCTGTACCATTTTAACTTACCTCTTATCTTTAAATTTAACAATACTGAGCAAATCTATGTCGTGCTGGAACAGGTCAACATGTGATTTGTTAATGTGACACTAATTAATTAATTTCATAAGGCTTTACAAACATTCTTGGGAGTCTTTAAATTATTACTCATTTAAAGCATTTCTACCCATATCATCATATGCAGTTGAGCCTCAATACTGAGACTCAGTTGCACCCATAGAGATTCAGGTAGAACGAAAAGAAGAAACTTTGCTGTGAGTGCTTAGTGGAATAAAACTTCTCACACATTTGCTAGATATCAGGAAATAGTCACAATATTTATTAACTGTCGGAAACACTTTACATATTTAAGTGTTGGAAAAAAATGTAACACTAGTTAAATGTAAGACAAACTCCATGTTTATTAAATGTAAAGAAATGGTTCACAAATACATCAAGTGTTGTTTTGTAATAACACATTTACCATTTAAGCATCATATTTAAGTTAATTTACAAAGGTGATAAATCTGAGAACAAAAATAAATTTAGGCTTAAATGTAACATTTATTAATTAATAATTTGTGTTACTTAGCTCAAACAAGGGAAAATTCCACTTAAAAATATACACAAACTTTTGGAGGCATTTAGCATTCTATATATACATACTGATAAAACATATAAACATTTTGTAAAGAGCCAGTATTTCATAATAACTATGACTATGTGTTTTTTTTTCTTCTTAAATTTTTTCTTTCTAGCAGGACTGTTTCAAGTGAGTGTGGTTGCAGATAAAATAGCATCTATGTCCTCTATGGCTTTGGATGTTCTCTGGAGAGCGTCAGCGATGCAGCTCTCATTCACTGTCTCACTGTGAGTCTCCTCTTCTGTAGACCTATAACCCAGTTCTGCAGAACATGTCTCACTTTTAAGATTACTGTTCTCCAGCAGAACTGCACGCAGGATGTTAAAGAACAAACTTTTTCAGTCAGAAGGATAAATCTAGAGTAGCAGGTAAATGGGCTGCCAGTTGGTTTAGTGTTGTCAACACCAGTCAGTAATATTTATGACCGCAGCCCTCATACTTTCCATAATCATCTCAGAAATTCAAGGATACAGTTGAATCGTTTTATCTTCTCTAGTTCGGCAGCCACAAGGTTTTCCCTGTAAGTGAAAGTAAAATAACACAACATTCAACTTCCAGTAATAGAAAGTGACACCTCAGTGAAATATAACTTACCGACTCTGCGCTGTCTGTGTGACTATAATGTGATGATCTGGAGGTGCAGGACTGAGTAGGCTTTCTCCAGCTGTTACTGGCTCCAAAAAATTTCTGTCCTGCAGACAACATAAAACAAATTCAATGAAATACTTAAACATAGACATAAAATTTTATGTAAATAGATGTCAAACTTAACATGTGGACTGATTCTGACCAGTTGCAAGCAGCTGGGTGTGACAGGGAGCTTTAATGACCGTTTGGCCTGATCGTAGCAAGTGAGGATCCTGTAAAACAGCATCGTCAGAGAAATAGTCAGAGACTAAAAATGAAAGAATAGCCACTGAGGTCTTCTGACTGTGTTATAATGGTAGGCTACCTGCTTGCACGACTCACAATGGAGCCCACAGAGTAGACCTGCCCAGGTACATCAGGTGGAAGGCTGTTCAGATGGTATGTTACCTCTTTCACCTGGGAGACAAACAGAGTGCAAATGAGCTCACTTATGGAAATACCCAATTCACTGTTGTTGGTGTAGCTTGGGTGGCTTTGTGTTTTCGAGTTGCCATTCCCACAGCACAGTGACATAATACATTAAATAGATTATATCAGAGATTTTAAAACAGTGTGCCTTGAGACAAGGTCAAGTGTGCTGTGGAATTTTGAGACCTCCATTGCATTTTATTCATAGTAAACTGGCATCTACTTAAGGCAAGAGAGAATCACATAATATCAAAACAGCAAGTTAACAGAGACCTCGTTTCAGCTCAAGCAGGCAAAAATAAAAAGATGAATTGAAACATCTTGAATTTACTGGATGTATAAATGTGAAACAACATTCCACAATAATCATCCACACAAAGTTTTTCATACCATGTAAAAGGTATATAGAAAGCACTTCTATAAACTAATTATGATGATGCTGAAACACATCTGGCACATTGGCACTTCTAGGTGCCAAAACAGCCAGAGTTAATTTTCAGTGCAACATAACCAGTAATTTGCAGAAGTAGACACTTCCTAATGAAGGCCATATCAATTTTTTAAAGAAAACCACCCTGTTTGTTAACTGGCTAGTGCTTTTTCACTTGAAGCTGCAGTTACTGTTAATAATCACTTCCTCCATAAGATCCCTTTTTCGGTTGCACATAGCAACGGTATATGTACTATTCTTGAAATTTAAAATTATTACTGAATTCACATCAACAAGATTTGTCTGGGCAGTCCTGCTTATTGAACAGACACAGGAGGAAATGAAATAAATAGAATACAATAATATGCGCTATATTCTGCATAATTATGACTACACCTCTATATAGGTGTGCCTTGAGATTTGGGTCTGACCTCTGGTGCACCTCAGCCCCAGAAATATGGAAAACCACTGCATTAGACAATACAACATACAGCATGGCAGCTACATGACAGGCTGCAGCTTATACCTGCCCTGAGTGCAGCTCAGCTTTGTGGTGGGTGAAGTAACTGTTCAGGACACCGTTAGACCGAATGACTGATCCATCACCTGGAGAAACCTCTATGACTGAGATAGCTTCACTGAGTATCCTACACAGAAACACACACACACACACACAAAG
>OMKZ01027963.1:0-22014 GCA_900302535.1 Neoniphon sammara
ATGCATGGAATACACACACCTGTGCACCAAGTCATCCAGTTAAAGGTGCACTATGTGGCTTTGGGACTCACAGTTTTCTACTCACAGTTGTGGAAAAATTCTATTAAAATATTAATTTATAATTATTAATTTATAATTATTAATCTATGCTCAGGGAAGGACTGGGTCAAAGCAGCATCTTCTAGGTGTCTGTATTTGATCATGTGTATCATGTGTATAATGTGTATTTCAAATACACGTCTTGGAATTTTTCATTAAAAAATGAGAGTAGTTTTAGGAGAAGTTAGATGGTAGGAAATATAGATAGTAGGAACTATATACCGTGAATATATGTGTTCGGTGGTTACAGTACCTACCATTTAACTTCTCCTAAAACTCTTTTTTTTTTAATTCCAATATGTGTTTTTCATTACCGTGTAATACATGATACATTGTGTATATAAGACAGCTTCGGAGTTGTTGTAAGGTTTATTTTTTTCACTTTGATGACACCAGGCTCATGACTCCTTTATGCTAAGCTAACACGAAATGCTACCCATAGGATCCCAACTAGTGGACATACAGAGGTGAAAATGGTATCAAACAACTTGTCTCAATCTGAGTAAGTCTGAAAAAGTTATGAAAATGTTGGAGTATTCATTTAAAGCACTGAAAAAATATTTATCCTTCTTCAGTTATTTTTTTCTTCTCCAGTTACAACTATCGTGATGTATCATAGCTGATTATCGTACAATATATCTAATATCGCAGAATCGCCTGGATTCTGATATCATCTTGGGTAAAATATCACGATAGTATCTTATAGCAACCCATGATTCCCACCCCTGCACAGTACAGAGATTGCCTCTCAGAGTGGAAGGAGAGCTTGGAGTTCACACCCATAAATATGGTTTTATATCTATATTTACACCTTCCTGAAAGGAGTTTCGGCAAGGTTCATACCAGGAAGGAGACGGAGTCCTGTGCAATGGACAAACAGGACTGGTTCCCACCGTCTGACATGTTGCTCTCAGCCTCGTCAGAAAAGCAGTCGGTCAAGCAGCCAGCTGGCCACACCGGTCAGCCAGCCAGCCTAACGTAGAAGGACCACAGTAGAGGGATAGCATCTGCTGTTAGGCGCACACCTACAGGAGGCTGAAATCAGACACCATAAACTCAATATTTACATGTTATGACCACAAGATTTTGTCTCTATGTAACAACAAATCTTTGAATTCATCATGAGCTAACATAGGGCAATCAAATCCATGATATTGCACTGGATAGCCTAGAAACTGACAGACTTAAAATAGCATTGTATGACCACTGATATGTTTAGAAAAGTATTATGTGTTTGACTGATCGTGTTAAACAACCGAAGGTGGGTAGACCAAGGTAGAACCAAGATGCGTTATAAATATAACGATTTTCTCAGCTGTTACACACCAGCCTTGGACATCATAAAATGGGATCGATACAATGATTTATGTCAATCCAAAATGTAACAAATATTAATACTGTGACACGTTTCTCCTGAATAGCGCAGACCTTGTTTTCTACTTGTATGTCGTCGTCTAAAATTAATATATAAGGGAATGGCTTACAGTAAAAAATAAAACATAAACAAAACCCAAAAGGAAAAAAAAACATGAGGAAGAAAAGAGAAGAATTGGAACTGCTGTCACCTGATAGCAACGTAACAACGTTAACTAGCTAACCTCATTGAGAATTTTTAAAAAAGGAAATGTAAACATTACCTTCGTCTGTTATTCCGCACATAGACACCAATTGATGACACCTGACGCCGTGTCTTGTATTCCACGTCCATATCATACACAGTCGTGCGAAGAATGACACATTTTGTGGTCCACCTATCCGGCTATTAGCTAACAGCAGCTTCTCTGTTTCGTCCGGAACCTTTTGGATGTGACACAACCCGGAACAACACTGCAACATCCCGTGTGTGTCTTGTGTGAGAGTGTGAGCTGTCCAGTGATGTTATATTTTCCCTCTGACGTGATTAAAAAACAGAGAATTTGCACCAGTAGTTAATAGGTTATTTTTAATTGCGTGTTTTTTATGTATCCGGTTGGCAGCTCGCCGCTGCCTCTTAATTATAATTAATAAACGAACTTGTGTCATCATGATGATCGATAAGGTGAGAGTGGTGGCAGAGATTGTCTTTGCCCTAAAACACTCATCTGGTGATGAAACCGTCCACTGTTTGTGCTCCAGAGCCTTTGTGCAGTAAGTAAACATCACTCTCCATTCAATTCAATGGTCAGTTCAAAGAATAAGTAAAACATTCATAGAGTATTACTACTCACTCATTTCCCACAGATTCATATTGAGTATGTATGTATGTATCATATATATGTTGTGGCTTCAGTGTAAATTCATAATGTTGACAGAATAAAAACAATATGGTTTCAACACTAGTAGCTTTGCCCAGTAACAAACTGCTAAATACAGTACAGCCACTTCTGAATTTAGTTGAATTACCACTGAGCTACCACAAAATGCAATTTAGCTATTTAACAATCAATCAATTTAATTTCATGCAATGAAGGCACTCTGCAGCAGGGCAGGTTAGAGTATGGATGTGATTATTCTTGCTCGGCTTTATCAGCTTTTTCCTCTTATCTGTCATCCCCCTCTGTCTGTCTGTCCAGGGATCGTGAGTTGTTTAGGTCTGATAACAAGTACCTCTCCTCTGACCTGGCAGATGCTGCCATTGAAGGTACGTTAGATCAGCACAAATCAAAGCTGATGATGAGTCATACAACAACAGTCCTAAAAGAATTAAATCAGGAAGGCAAATAAGGAATTAGTATTGTCATGATAGCAGAATTTTCACTTTGATACCAACATTAAGCTTAATGGTCCAATATTTTGAGATAACCCTAAAAGTTGTTCAATACCGCATTAATTTAGAAATGCTATTGTTATTGTCTGTATCTATCAGTATCCTCAAAAAATCGAGAGCTAACAAATAAGTAAAGGATGGATTGTTTTCAGTAATCAGTAAGCTGTATAAGGCTTTTGTAATTAGTTTCTTTGAGCCAAATAAGTTGCATCTTACCAGGAATTTTGTGCTTTTTGCTCGCTGTTTATCGATTTAATTCCCTCCTTTGGACCATTCATGCAAATTAACTTAAAAAGTGTTTGCAGTAAACAAGTGTTTCAGCACTTACGGCAGTAAAGCACTTTGTTGGAAAGCAGCTGGCAGCAGTAATGCCTGCAGTTGGAAATTAATTTAAACCAAAGAATGAAAACATTTAAACAGCTAATTGTAGGCTGCTGTTTGCAGTGCAAGTGGGTGGTTTCAGCAGAGTTAATTACTATATTGTTAAGTTAATCTGGCACTTGAAGAAACACCATTTGAAGGAGTACAAATTTTCTCACACACTAGCTTACAGTGTTCACCAAGGCAGCAAACATTAAAGGATGTGCTGAAGGAACAAGCACACAGTGAAAAACGTAGCAAATTATTGCACTATAAACAACCCAGTATCACTCTTGGTGGTGCAAAATGTGGACTTTGACCATTTTGTATTTGGAGCGGAGTCTGCGTTCCTGATACTGTACAATGAGGGGTAGCCTATGTGAATACCTTTGGACTATTTGAAAGATGTGACTGCACTTTGTTTAATTTACTCTTTGGCACAGATTTGTCTTTGGCGCAGATTATAGCTAAATCATGGTGAAACTGTCATTAGGTTACCATCACAATGCTTGCAAAAGCACAAATATGCTTTTTAAGTTTGGCTTTAACCAGGTCACTGTCTAGTTTGATGGGACCCCAGTGAATGAAGATTAGTTCCTTTTGGAGCATTTGTTTGGTTGAAGCCCATTCTGAATTGCACATGGCAGCTGTTGGTGTGCCAGGGGATCATGTTCAGGTGACTCAGCTTGTTTGCGCTTCCATTCACAGAGGAGGATCATGAGATAGACGAGGAAGACGAGGTAGAGGAGGAGGTGTTAGATGAAGAGGCTCAGCTGATGGCCAGCATGGGTCTGCCACTGGCCTTTGCCAGCTCTTCTGCCCAGAGGAGAGCGGTGAGTGACGACTGCTATAGCACTACTGATGGAATGCTACCATCGATACCACTGTAGCTCTGTTGCAGCACGGGCAACTGTTAGCATGGCTACCACGTCCGTACTACTGCATCATGAGGGACTGTTAACATGGCTAAGAGTATATTACTATTGCAGGGTGAGGACTGTTAGCATGGTTACCACAGTAGTACAACAGCACGATGGGGGACTAATACTATGACCACTGTTACCTTGGCTAATAGAACCAATAGACAAACATAATCAAAAAACAGACAACCAGCAAAACAGCTCTTTTCTTGAATCCAACAAGCCATCACATATCTCAGTACGGCTTTGGGCTTTCTCTCTTGAGTGTGACAAGCTGTCACTAATGTAAATGCGGATAACAACAGATATAGGCACTCATCTCAAGACTACTTCAAGATCAAGATGCAGTCAGTGAGGAAAAAGGGCTTAAATGACAGACGCAATCAATAGTAAACTCTCCCGCTAGTCCGATACACAATCCTGTTAATACAAGGACAGGATCAATCAATGTACATTAAGCATTAATTACATTACCTGTTCTTATGTATACTGAGAGGAGTCAAATCCAATGGTAAAGAGGGGCGATATGTGAATCTTTGCACTGCACTCATGTTAAATCTCTGCATGCTGGGCGGTTTTACACACCTCCAATTAAAACGTGTCAAGTTACTGTTTACAGGACTGTGAAGTTGGAGTAAACTGTAGAATATCACATTTCACTTTTGCTCTCCCAGGAGGCTTGGTCAGAGTGTGTGCAGTGCTACTTCTCACAAAATGATAATGGCTCCGACAGCTCTCTATAATGTGACTTGCATTTGACAAATAAAAAAAAAACATAACACAAAAAAAAAAAAAAAAAACGCACAACAGTATTTAAAAAATATCTGCCAAGGCAGCCCACATATGGAGAACAGTGCTCTCTTGCAGTAAAACGTAATATTTGCTTGCATTTTTCTTATCTTTTTTATTTTTAATTTTTTCCTCATGGGACAGGGGAGGAGGTGCAATAGGAAGCCAGCAAGTTCCTGGACAGCTCCACTTGAAGAGGACAAAGATGAAGATCTCATAATTGAGAACCAAGGTAATAAAAGGAAAAAGTTATTGTTACCAGCTGCCACATTTTATGTGAAGGGATTCCTCTTAATGGAACTGGAATAGTGGCCAAGCATATTTATACAGAGAAACTGATATTAAAGTGTAAACTCTTAACATCTGATGACAGTCAGCTTGATGGTTTTCATTTTTCCATTTGACATTTTCATTGTGGCTGCCTCATTAAGGGGGACTTGCAATGACTTGCATGGAGGGCTTCACTAAAAGTGAAAGCAATATGCCAGTGAGTGTAATATGGGAATGTGATCTTACCTGGGTTATTCTAACTGAGTTATGATGTTTATATGCATCAGTGTAAAACCAGGTCCTCGTTTTCCAATAACCATCAATCTTACAGCACTTTAAGAGAATTTTCTAAAAGAGATCCCACAAATGTTCTTAAATTTCTGCATGCGTTTCCCAAAGCAGCACCCAGCGCTGTCCATGGTGCTGAAGTGGCAACAAGTCGATCATATGATGACAAATATCATGCTTTATATTTGAAATATAAAATAGTGCTACTAAATAGAAATTAAACAAATGACACTATAGAAGCATTTCATATTCTTGGATTAAATCACATTGAATACCATAGGCTAGGGATCCTTTATGAAAATACTGTATTATATTTTATTCATGATAGTTAGAGGTGAAATATTTACACCACCGCACAGGTTAGTTTTATGCACGACATTAGAAATGTTAAGAGCTATAAATAATATCATGTCATGCAATAGCCACAGGAAACAATGCAAACAAGTTGAAATGCTTTTCTATTACCAGCAACAAGTTGTTTTGAGCATATATTTATATTGCTTGACAAATAGGAGGAAAGCAATACTAGTGTATGGCTACATGTGTATGTTGCTTACATAAACAACACATGTAATATCCAGTATTTAGTTGCGTGGATTTTATTCCAAACTGACAGAACAAGTCTGGGCTTTCAAGAGCTTGAAATGCATGTGTGTGTGCGGGGAATTATCCCTAAAGAGATGAGATCGGACAACACCAACTTATTTATTTATTTTAAAAGCTGATAAATACTTATGAATTGTCTGGTAACAACATCTGTGAAGCTGCGCTGCTGTGTTACTGTCATTTAGCACATTTGAGCAAGTAAATTCTTACATAAGAGCACACCCACAAATAAAGATAAGAGTATGGGATGACATTGCACCAAAAATCTGTTTTATTCACAGTAGTCATGGTAGCAAGTAGCTTAAAAAGGCCAAAAGTAAATAAATAGGCATATGTTCAGGAGTAATGCACATCTACAATCATTTTCGACAGTGTCTTTCGTTCCTATGGTGACGGGAAACATCTCTTAAGCTAAAGAAGCTTCACAAGATGTATTCTGCAATGATCTCAGCCTTAAGAGCTTTTGGGGAAATGGGGCCCTGGTTACTTGAACAACAAGGATAACAAGGGAATTATCTGTGTGTGTAAATATAGCCAGTGCTGTTTAACCTTTCCCTGTAACTGTGGTCCTAGATGAGAAGAAGGAAGAGTCTGATTCACCGGATGAAGGAAAAGGAGGGGAGGAGGAGACACAGAGTGTTCAGGATGCTGGCTGGGAAACGTACTGGGGTAAGGAGGTGGAGGTGGAGATTATACTGAAGTACATTTTACTTTTACTCATAACACTATGAGTCACTGCTTCAAAAGTCCAGTCATTATTTAGTTGTTACCCATGTGCCCGTTTGAAGAAATAGTGAAATTTCCAGTGAGATCACCACAAGATTATGGGACAGAAATCTGTCTAATAACCCACAGAAATCCTTATAGGCCAAAACTTTATTGAAGCGCTTTCTAAAGTTGTAATGTAAGAAACAAAATAGGTTTTGTTTTGTTCACTTTTGTTCTTAAAGGAATGTTCTGTTTTGGGCAAAATACCCTTTTCCTTTTAGCTTAGCATAAAGACTCAAAGCCTATAGGAGTCATTAGCCTAGCTCCGTCAAAGTGAAAATTAAAGCTTACAGCAACTCTGAAGTCTTATTTACACAATGTATCGTGTATTTGAAATACATGTCTTGGAATTAAAAAAACAAGTCGTTTTAGGAGAAATTAGATGATTATAACTATAACTGGACTGTGCTAGACGGAAGGATACATGTGTTCTGCTGTTACAGTTCTACCATCTAAGCCATATTATACACAAATATACAACGGCATGTTAGAGCTTTAATTTTAAATAAATCAAGAAAGAAAAAAAAATAGATGAACCACCTTAAATCCGCAGAGAAAACCCTGCACTCAGTGGTTGATATTCATCCATTTCCACTTTCATTCCTAAAGCTCAACAGGGCCAAGATCTCCTATGGCAAGGATGGATTGAAAAACATCCAGAGACCCAGCAGCCATCTGCTGAATGCCCAGAAATGGTTACTGCTCCGTGGGATAACCCAGACACCAAGGCTGCCTGGGACCAACACGCTACAGAGACCTACTACTACTACTGGGAGCAGTACTCATACTGGGCAGCCCAGGGCTGGACCACTGACCAGCTTGTCTGTAGTGGGAATACTGATGGACAGGAGGCAACAGGGGAGGTGTGTGGAGAGAGAGAGGCAGACACAGAAGAATTGAGAGATGGAGCTTCTGATGATCTAATTGAAGCGGGTACAAGCGATGTGGTTGACCTTATCGGTCAGATGAGCCTTCACCCAAACGTCGTTGGCCAGTGCGATGTTAGAGAGCAGCGAGAGGGAGATGTCTGCGGGAACGGAGAACCTTGCGACGGTGGAAACGATCTCAAGAGAGCCGCTTCCTCCTCGACGCAGAGCACTGCAGAAAATACAGGTAGTAACAGAGTGACTCAAAGGGGGATGATAAAGGATAGTGGATGTTTTCTCCCTTGTTTGTGATGTTCCCTGCAGATTTTGAGTGGCCGTGGTGTATTAGAAGTATCAACCTCCCTCTCTAATCCCACACGCAAAGAGCTGAAGGATGAAGTTAGTCCGTTTCAAAAGGGCGAGTGCCACCCACCATTGTTGACTTCATCCCTTGTATAATGACTAAACAACCAGTTAGGGCAACTACCTACGTTTTTGAACTGGTCAGTATAAAAATAATAACCGTAATAGTATTCTTCTGCCACACTGTTGTTGATGTTAATGGTTTTTGAACAATCAGAAGGTTAGCTATAAATTACTGATACATCGTCACTATTTTAATTATAGGATAAATTCATGTGACAAGCCGTGTGACAAAGTGTAACATGCCCATACAATAATCTCTGTTGTGTGTAATAAGTCTTAGCTGTTGAAATAATTTTATGATGAAGAATTAGTTTTAAATATGCAACCAGGCTATTTATGTAAAGTTCCTGCAAAAATTGGCTATTTAAATGAGCACCTCTGCAAGCAAACTTCTGCAGACAAACCGTACACTCTGAATGTCTCTGGTTTCTGGGTGTTCATTTCGATGAGGTTGTGATTATAACAGTGGGTGTTTTTAGACTAATGAAAAAGTGTATAACTCATTTTAATAACAATAGTAATAAGTATCGCTGCGAGCTGAACCACAGCGCGAAAAAGCCTGAAAGATTCTATTAGATTAGTTTAGAAAGCTTTATTAATCCCCAATGGGATAACTCATTTGCCACCAAATGGTGTCTTTGTTATTTTTACAACATAGCAGAAGTTCAAATGGCTGTATTTCCCGTGTCTGACTTATTGGACTGAATACAGTATAACCAGAGGTTAAACTGGCCCGGAGGAGAAACTTGTGTGTTTGCATAATGGGGATGTTACAAGACCAAGTTTTGGGAAGTCGGGATGGGAAAATCAAGATTACCTGATTTGATCAATAACCATGACAAAAACAGAAATCCCACTCAGTAAACATACTCCTAAAGACATTTTAAGCAGTATTTCAGTTGCTTTATCCTCGTGGAACTATAATTTTAGTTTGAGTAAAATCCCTCATAGGAGTCATAAAAAATATCATGTTGTGTCACTGCAATACTGCCTTCCCATTCTAGCGCTAAGCACATGCTTTTGTACCCAGCCCAAAACACCATGAAACGCTTTGTATGTCAATCCAAACCCCCAGCTTAAGAAACTGGATGGGCTTGACTCGCTCTGAATATTTCATAGCCCCTGAATCAAAAGTTGTCTTACCTTGTATGAGCGGAGCATGTGACACTTGCCCATTCATATTTAATGGCTGAGCCGCTTTCCAGAATGAGAAAGAACACGGGGAAGAAAGAGAGCGAGAGAGAGAGCGAGATGGAAAGAGAAAGGGGAGGCCAGAGGAGGTTCGAGGAGTGAAGAGCTGCCTTTTGTCATAGTGTGATCCAGCAGCGCAGCCTGGCAGGCCGCACCGCTGTTATTGCACTTGATCACCAAATTCACCCCATATAAAATAACACTGCTTGACTGTTGATTGAACTGTTACAGAATTGGTGCTATGGTGTTTCCATAGATGGGAGAAGTATCCCACTCACAAAGTGTAGCAGAGTCTTTCCAGTGAGCCAGCATGAACAATAGCAGGACCCTGACTCTGTTAAATGGAACTGAACCTTCATTAATGTCATTAGTAACACCTGTGTTTACCTGCTATTTACTGTCAGAATGGCTGCTGTGAAAAATGTCTATTAGTTAATATAATTCTAAGCTGTTTTGCGGCTGCTGTAGTTGCTCTGAGTTGTTCTGTTTACTGTATTGGGTGTTTTCATGTGGTCAGATTCCCTGCAGGGCAGTGGCAGCCTGGGCAGTCAGAATGGATCTGGACATAAGAGAATGTCTAATGACAAAGAAGAAGATGATGATGATGATGATGAAGATCCAGGAGGAGGACATGCTAAAGTGAAAAGGAGGTAACATTTGTACGGTTTGTAACTTAAACTAAATGTGATAACCCAGTTTATAGTAAATTTAAATCCCCAGTTGACAGTATTCAGATTGCAGCATAGCTGAAAATACAACTCCATTTTTTATCCATCCTTGGCAATCTGTGAAATCAACTTAATTGTAATGCAATACAGTATATAGTGTAATGAAGATATGTTAAAAAAGACTTAAAACCTAAAAACGAAAAAAGATCAATTTGTAAGTTAAAAACATGTCCATATTATGAGGTGAATTTTCCCGTGGAACGTTACCAAGGTTACCGTAACCAGGTTGATCCTTACATTTCATTTGAATTTCCTTTTATGTCATGTTGGGTATGTAAGACAGTGGGACTAAATAATCGATAAGCCTGTAGGCATGAAAATGATCTTAATTATTATATATAATGTATTTTTCTCTTTTACTACTGAGCCAATGGTCATTTTTCTCCAGCCATGAGTTAGATTTGGACGAGAATCCTCATTTGACAGCTGAGGAAGCTTGGGATACATTGGGACTCAAACGCAATCCGAACCCTGTGTAAGTTTTATCAGTTTATTGACAGAGATACATATGTGGAAGCTGTTGAAGTGAGTGTTTGTATTTACAGCAATATGTAGTATGTGAATTGCAAGTGTACAACATATTAACATTAACAAGTACCATACTTAAAGGAATACTCCAACGTTTTGGGCAAAATACCCTTTATACACATGTATCCTTCCGTCAGTGTTCAGCGATTATAGTTCCAACCATCTAACTTCTCCTAAACCAACTCTTTTTTTTTTTTTTAATTTTAAAGTCCAAGACATGTATTTCAAATGCACATGATACATTGTGTAAATAAGACAACTTCGGAGTGTCTGTAAGGTTTATTTTTTCACTTTGATGGAGCTAGGCTAATGACTCCTGCAGACTTCAAGTCTTTATGCTAAGCTAACATGAAATGCTACCCATAGGAACCAAACTAGTGGCTGTACAGAAGTGAAAGTGGTATTGAACATATTATCTCAGTCTGGGTAAGTCGGAAAAAGTGTATTTTGCCCAAAACGTTGGAGTATTCCTTTAAGGTGTCATTTTGAACCAGCTGTCTCACCCTGTATTTGTGTATATGCTTGTGTGCCAGGTTTGACACTGTGCTCAGGTTTAAAACCAGTTCCGCCCAGAAGCGCCAGTGGCAGCGGTGTAAAAGGAAGGCAGCCAACAACACCAGAAAACACATCAGGTTTACTGAGAGCGACGGAGACAACGCACAGCCACAGATCAGCACCACCCTCCAGAAGGTACCATCTCTAACCATTTGAAGCTTTCACACAAGAAAAGCATACAAGCTTGGGACACACTAAAAGATGTTTTCGTTGGAAGGGAAATCCCAGTTGGAGGCTCGGTCTGGATTGAAAGATTATGTGGTATTGCGGTCAATCTGAGCAGGCTGATCTGAGCTACCATGTTGGATATTTATGACCGAAGAGCTGCAGGGTTTGGGGGGACTTTAGGACCGCTGGTGTAAAAATAACCGACAACAGCTTAGTTTTTAGTAACATGACCGGCAGTAGGCAGTAAGAGCCCAGTTCACAGTGAGGTGAGTGGAGACCATCAGCGGCTAATGAAAGCCAGTGAGTTGAGTTTATACACTGAGCCCAGTTTATCTTTTTTTTTTTTAAAAAAGTTTTGTGCTTGGTGCCCAGCTCGTGTCTGTTGTGATGTCTGTGATGTTTGAGCAACCAGCAACTGTTGTTCTCCTGGAGCTGTACAACTAGCCTAAATGATTAAGTGTGACATTAATGTTGTGGATTACCTGAAAATACACCACTTTTACTGTCTTGCGCTCTGAATGTTGTAACGGACAGTCCTACCAGGAGGTATGGGAGTGTCGTGTATTTATGAATGCAGCAATTTAGTTCACCTTTAAAAAAAAAAAATCATAATTGATTTATCAATTCTGCTATTTACTTGGGCATTTTTAACTAATGTATTGACTGACTGATTAATTAATTCATTCATTCATTCATTCACAAAGCCTTATTAATAGCTCCTTTAATGGTCAAATTAGATATCAAGTAATGAATTGCACAGTAACTATTACAGTGATTCTGCTGGGGTGCAGTCCATCTCCAAGACAATAACACCACGCACTCAAAACATAAAAACATAATAATACAGCAAAGGACATACCACCACAATACAGAAACAAGGATGACTTATCCCAAGACAATTATGTCACAAGGTCCCACGGTTCATGGTGTGGTTCAGTGGGGGGTTATTTCTTTCTTTCTTCTTTCTTTCTTTATTTTCCTCGATTTGGCAACATACAATGATAGAATGGCACAAAGCACAGGCTACTACAGCAAAAACAAATGACAAAAACAAAGAATAAAAAATAATAAAAATCACTGACTGTGGTTTTACCTAAAATTCACTGAACACTTAGTAAAAAATAAAATGTAAATGCAATTGGTAAATGAAATCACTGCAGTAAATAAATAAGCACTAATAAATTAGAAACTAATAAATTCTATACAACCTAATAAAAATTAAAGAAGCATTCTGGTCCTTTATCTCTCTTCTAGTCTCAGGTCTTTGCTCTAGCTGGTGATGTGTTACACTGTGCATCCTCTCCTTATTATTACTCACCTTTCTTTATCTCGTTTGAGGTGTCAGGCAAAGGCAACATCACACACACACTGACACTCACACAGACAGTTGACCTTGGAATGAGCGCGAAGTTGAGGTAGATCAGGAGTAGGAATATTTTTATTCATGTGCTGATGGTGCAGAATCGGATTTTACCATCCCAGGAGGGGGGGAGAAAAATAAAATGTCTTCGCAGAGATTCTTCCACTTTTTCATTGTCTTGGTCTCTTCTGCTCTGCTTGATTTGATTTTGGTTCGGCCTTCCAGAGCTAGTCCCTTCATTTCTGCTGCACACTATACCAAGGGATGTGTCCAAATAACACAAGAGTGGGAGTTGTGCAATATGTTTGAAGGTGAAATTTCAGCTCAGATAAATCCCTGAGATTCTCTTTTTTCTGGTACCATCTTTTCTGATAAGCGGTCATTGCTTTGGTGCTCTGTACTTCCTAGAGATCATGTCAGTCAAACAGTGTGTCCAGTGCAGTGACATGGGAAATATGAAGGGATTACTTTCTGTGTGGCAGAGAATTTTTCCTGGGAAAGACCTACCTATAGAGCCTTTTCACAGAATGTTTGTGCAGTTCTTTTTCTTCCAGTATGGCTGCCTGTAACCATTGGTATCCACTTTCAAAAGAAAATGCAGTGCAGTGCATGTGCAGTGGTAGAGTAGGTAAAACACTGGAAAAACATGATATAGACTTTTTTACAAGACCCAGTAACAAGACAACAAATTATGATGTTTTTGTTGATGTAATGCTCATATATCAGCACTTAGCAACTGGTGTCTCTTCCATTGCAGCCATGTTTGGGGACAGAGAACTACTTAAACAATTTATGAAAAGCCTCACCAGGTGTTTAGAACGGCAAATGTGTATGAAACATTTATTCATAATAAAACAGGCTGTTAATAGAAAGATTTGTGATATTTTGTGGATTACTAATAAAATAAATCAGCCTTGTTTGTGCCATTTTGCATCCCCAGTTGCATGCAACCAGATAGGTAGTCGGAGGGTTCGGTGCTGACATGAGATAGAGAGGACTTAACTAATGGTAACTGTTGATTCCCCAGGTACAGAACTTCCTTCAGAGAGTACAGACAGCAACAGAGATAACCTCACATGGTATCGATAAGATGGGAAGAGGAGGAGGAAGCAAAGAGGAGCCGGAGGATGAGACTGACGAGTCATCACCTTTGGGAGATGTGGTAGAAAAAGAAGACAAAGAGGAAGAGGAGGGGAGGGGGAGACAAATGAATAGCAGCATGGACAGAAATGAAGAGGCTGAAGAGGCAGAGCATCCTAGTTGTCTCTCCAGTACAGAATCAGACAAGAGGAACTGGACTCAGCCCAGTGCCTCCTTCAACTCCTCTGTGTGGACTGTCAACATTGGCCATGAGAATGAAGAGGAGGAGGAGGAGGGCCAGGTTGAGGAGAAGCAGCCCAGCAGACAGTTAGTATGTCCGGAAATCCCTGACTTCCTCCTGTGTGACCAACCAGAAGGCAACACGGGTAAGTTTGCCCATGGACCTACACTATGTGTTAGCTGTGATTAAGTTTGGTGGTTAAGAAAGATCTTAGCTGTGAAGTTATCAAAGATTTCATCTAGGCAAGAAAGCTCAAAGATGGGCCTGTTATTTAAATCATTTAGATGTCCTCTGTGAAGCAGATGAACCTGAGACTTCTTTCCATCCTTAGGAATAACACTACAGCCAAATTACAGCTGGCTGTAGTGTTATTCCTAAGGGTTGGAAGCTTTTAGTAGCTTTAGGAGGAAAGGAGTCAGCTCTGTGGGTTTTTTACATCAGCTCCAGCACATCACCAACAGCAAATGATTCAAAAGAACAAGTGACAAGTGTTCATCAGCCTTGGAAGACAAGAAGAGAATGAATGGTCAATGAACATCTTGTGCCTAGGGGTGTAACGGGTCTGAGACTGAGACCGAAACCATGATACAAATGGCCACGGTCTCGAGTCGCCGTTCCATCTTCCATGCTGTAGGGAAAAAAAGAGGTATGAATCGATCCTTGGCTCAAAAAGCGAACCGAACCAGAATCATTACACCCCTACTAAAAACCCAGCAGAAACTTGATCAAACGTATCAACTATTTTCTCTGTAATCATGTGTTTGCAAAAATTGTGTGGGCAGATTGGTCTTTGGTGGCAGGTGATGTCACCACCTGTTGTAGACTATGGGTAGTGACATCACCTGCCACCAAAGACCAAGCATTGTACTTTTCACCACAAGAGGTTAGGTTTCACACAGCTTTGGGTTTGGCGTGTAGTTCTTCTTTAATGTAAAAATAAAGCTAATAAAAAATATGAACCATTTGTCTGTAGAGTTGTCGGAGAGTGTGAAAGGTGTGGCGAAGCAAAAGAAGAGGAACAGGCGAGGGAGGATGCAGCGGAGGGGTGGATGTGGTGAGATGCCGGCAGAGATGGCATCTGAGCCTGAGTTGGCTAAATACTGGGCTCAGCGCTACCGACTCTTCTCTCGCTTCGATGAGGGCATCAGGCTGGACCGTGGTGAGTCAAAATGCATACGTCATTTTTCCCCTAGAACTACTTTGGTTTGATAAAACACATATAAAGAAACAAGTATATCTACAAAAAGTTAATTCATGTTTTAATCCCAGCATTTTATTTATTCATGTTTTGCTCCCAATTTTGCTTCCAGTGCATGTTGCAACACAAATTTTTTTCTTAAATGGATACTTTGTAACATTGTGAAATAACTAATTCGTAGTGAATGGATATTCAGTAAGCCAGGAACCCTCCTTCCAACATCACCTTCAGCCCCAAGTTTCTACAGACAGGGCCAACCATCCGTTGGATGCTGGGATATACCCCCCTTTTTTTCCTGTCCAACTTCCTACACACAGTTTGGCTTAGTTTTCTTATGATTAATTGTTCTCAACAACATGACCCTATGGGGTTCTCCACTGACATTCTGGCTTGAATTCAGTGGGGCTAATCACAAAAGGGTTATGCAGCCTTTCAAAAAGTATGAAAAATTATCAGTTTTCTATTTTCATAATCTGATTAGGAAAAATTCCTAACTGTAATCTGATAGATGCGAAAAACGTTTAAATATTACAGAGAAAGAGTTGATTACTTGTTGATATGCTTATATGCATTCTTATCATGTATTCTTATTCTTATCCTAGAGGACATTATGTTTGTACATGGATCTTCCAGACTCTTCATGCTGTTAGGAAAATTCCTGCTCTGCCTTTGACATCACATGTTTGGGAATGGGTCCTTCTGGGTTGTCTGCTTAAAGCTGCAGACATTCCCGCCCCCAACGTTTGCCAACCTGCCAGATGGCACATGGCTGTCAATCAGTTAGCTATGGGCGACTCTATTTGAAATGCTGGTGGTTGAGGAGACTGTGTGCAGAAACATTATTCTTCATCTAATTAACATTTATAGGGTTAGGGTTTATCATCTGTCAAACCCAAATATACCATCCATATTCAAACGGAATTCAAATTCATATCATTGCCACAATTAGACGAAGGGTTGTATTCCACTGTAAAAAGGTGGGGTGAATGAATTACACTCATAGCAGGTTGTCTGACGTTCATGACATTACTATGCCTCCTAGTGGATATAATGTGTTTTAAACCCCAACAGCAAGAGCTCTGCAGGGATGACGTACTCGCTTACACACTGTCTAACACACCAGAGTTTCCCTATCACCGAATAAGTGGGGTGGATCACCCAGGCTCGAAGAGCTGCGAAGCTTGACAGAATTTCATTAATCTGGGTTTCAGCAGAAGGCTTTAGTGTGGCATGATGGTGTAAATGTTGTTTCAGAGATTTGCCACCCTGACTAGAATAAAAATTCGGGGCCAACTGCTGACACACATACGCACACAAACACACACACACACACGCAAACACAAACGTATGCACACTCAGTGATAGTTGTTGAGGGATGGGAGACGTCTCCAGTCTCTCTCTGGATTTCATACAAGGTTGCAGCTCCATTCAAGTGAAAACAGCGATTTTATTCAGCTGTCCTATCAAGGCAGAAAATGCTTACACACACAGTCTCTCTATCTCACACACACACACACACACACACACACACATGCATATCATATACGTCATCCACGTTGTCTTGCTGTCTATGTGTATTTCAGAGGGATGGTTCTCTGTGACACCAGAGAAGATTGCTGAGCATATCGCCCTCAGGGTCAACCACAGGTTCTCCAACTCCCATCTGGTCATAGATGCTTTCTGTGGTGTCGGAGGAAACGCCATCCAGTTTGCCCTCACTGGCAAGAGAGGTAGGCCTATGTGTGTGTGTGTGTGTGTGTGTGTTCTTGTACTTCTGTCCTTGAGAGAACCAGTTTGATCTTTGCATCTCAGAAGTGAGAACATTTTTGCGCAGTGATGTTGGCAACCTCATTGTTTATAAACTATAGCATGGATCTTAACATATAAATAAAGATTTGCTACGTTCTATCCAACCCTTAACGAAATGACACATTGATGATTAAGCCCATCACCCTCTGACAGAACTCCGGGCATTTGCATTATCACGGACGTTCTAAAGCTGCTGTCTGTGGTGACGTTCCCGAGCCAGGGTACAGTTGACTTTTAGTGGCACATTTTAAGTCGACCACACTTCATAATTTCTACCATAATCCCTATAATTGAAACCTGAACTGAAACAACATGGCTGATTACCTTGTCTGACAAGTCCATGGCGATGTGTTGCCCTCACAGAGAAAGTCAGGGACAGATTCTCTTAGGGAAGTTGGGGAACGTCAGGGAACTTTCCAGGGATGTAGCAGAGTATAATTTCCAACTTGTTTTCACACATTCATTGCACTGGATGGTGGTTTTCTGTCTAACTGAAGCGGAAGCCACTTTTGGTCATTGAAAAGTCATGGAATTTTGTATCAGGGCCACAGTGGGAACCCTGTCTCTGTGAAGGGTTCCTTCTACCAATAAGGCGGATTCGAGACTCTGAATTGTCTATAGATACGAATGGGAATATCTGTCTATCTTTGTTAGCCCTGTAATGGATTGATAACCTCCACTACCCTGAAAAAGCAGTAGGAAAAAAATTTGTTGAATGAATGCTTATTGACCCTTTGGCTTGTTCCTGCTCTGTGTTTTCCTTTCAGTCCTGGCCATAGACATTGACCCGGTACGCTTGGACTTGGCGTTCCACAATGCCAGGGTTTATGGCGTTGCGGACCAAATAGACTTTCTGCAGGGGGATTTCTTGCAGCTGGCACCCGGTCTCCATGGTGATGTGGTTTTCTTGTCACCACCATGGGGAGGACCAGACTACCTGACGGCTGCCGTGTTCGACATCAAGACCATGATAGAACCTGATGGATATCCTTTTGACCATTACAGAGCCAGAGAGAGATCATTTGACATTAAAATGATACTGCAGAGAGAGCACAGATGGTAAAAAAGTCAAATTATTATTCTGTCTACTAGCTATTCCCTCAGTGGTGCATGGGTCAGTAGACGAGCAGAAGGATACATGTGTTCAGCGGTTATAGTTGCAACCATTTAACTTCTCCTAAAACAACTCTTGTTTTTAAAGAAATTCCAAGACGTGTGTTTCATATACACATGATACATTGTGCAAATAAGACAGCTTCAGTATTGCCGTAAGGTTTCTTTTTTTCAGTTGACGGAGCTCAGCTAAGGACTCCTGTAGACTTCAAGTCTTTATGCTAAGCTAACAAGAAATGCTACACATAAGAACTGAACCAGTGGACATACAGATGTGAAAATGATATCGAACATCTTGTCTCAGTCTGGGTAAGTTGGAAAAACGGTATTTTGCTCAAAAGGTTGAAGTATTTCTTTAACCCCAGGACACACCAAGCTGACTTCACAGAACTAGTGCCCACCAAGGCAGATAGTCTGATCACTTTGTGTCACCTCATGTTGCCCATTGAACACACCCCACTAACTAAGCTAATGACCGACATGCCCACATGTTCAGTGCCTGCATGAAGGGAAACAACAAGTTGGCAGAAAGATAAAGAAACAAATTAGCAATAAGCCTTCGATTTCACACAACTCTGAATCTGTTCAAACGATTTAGTCATACAAATCAAGAATATGTCATGAGAAGTTGTAACTGGCACTGGCGTTGTGGAAGCAGGTTTGTTTTCCACAACTAGATATCTCAGGTTAGACAGCTTGCTAGCTAGTTAGCACAGTATCTACGGAACCCTACTTTCCATTTCTGCTCGTGACCAATCAGAATGCTCTCTCTTTAACTCTATATGTTAAACTAAAATAACATATTACTAATGGCTTTATCCCTTTCAGTTTCTTAGCACACATGCACCCTTCCCATTGGTAAATGGTGTTTGTGAGTCCCTGTTCATAGCAGGCCATTTGTTCATCTGTATGTGCATATCAAGAAATGTAAGAATGATAAGAATGTAAAATGAACTGTTGCCATAAAACATTGTTATTCTTCTTAACGGTTGACACTTTTGAGATCTTCCGCTTGTCCAAACTGATATCAGACAACATAGTGTACTTCCTGCCTCGCAACGCTGACATGGACCAGGTATGTATGCCTCTGTGTGAATCTACTGCTAGACTACTACTACTAGGCTGAAGGCAATTTTTTCTAGCTTTGTGTTTGTATATTTCGACATTATTATAATCATTTATGTCTGTGTATTTCCTCCCAGATAGCTTCTCTGGCTGGTCCAGGAGGAAAGGTGGAGGTGGAGCAGAACTTCCTCAACAACAAGCTGAAGACCATAACTGCTTACTTTGGCAACCTGATCAAGTCTGACTGATTCCTCCAAAATCACTGGGCCACTAACTTGGGCTGCATTCATTTCAGCTCACTCCATTCATAAAGTAGATTTTGTCCACAATGCAAGAACTTAAAAACTTTTCTCACGAAAAGTTTGTCATGTTCAACTAACTGAGAAGTTACTGAGAATGAATGTGATGTGACTACTAGTTGCACTTTCTGACAATGTTTTGAGATGAATTTGCCCCAGTCCTGATTTCTTAAAAGCTTAGCTCCTCCCAAGACACATGGAAGTTAAAGCAACATTGGAAATAATAGTGTAAATGTTAGTGGATTTTGCTGCTGTCTGGTTAAAGCTTATGTCTAAAATGTCAAGTCTTTTTCCACCTTGACCACCATGCATTTTGAGTTTATCCAGTGGGCTTCAAAAGCAGTTGTGATAGAGTTTTATGGACCTGAGTATGAGCATGGAATCTAAGGTTTTCACGTAACCGCAATACGTGTTTTCTTTTATACCAATATTAATGTTTTTTATTGTATATCACAGCCAATAAAAAAAAAATCTTTTTTTCATTATGTTGTGTCTGTGGTAATTCATGTATTAAGACACTATGGACAGACATTATGGCAAGGCTTGTTTATTGTTTACTAATCAGACAAAAATCACATTACATTATTGAGTCTCAGGCCTGGTCTAGTGAACTGAAATAACAGCAGAATGAGGTTCACATCAGTTAACATGATGATAAGCCACTTCAGAGGGACTGCATGGCTCTAAACCACACAGACAGCAGATGCTGTCACACAGAATCCAGACTGCGATCAAACAAAACAAATTGGAAAATAATATTCAGGTGCATATATATATAATGTGCATGTAAGAAATGTATAAAATATGAAATATTTGCCAAAGAAAGAATGTGCTGTGTTCTCAGAGTTGAGGTCAGGAAGTATCAGTACATCACATGCTGCCTATGGAACAAAAATACTGCTTTATAAGCACTGATGCCTATTGAAGAGTCTATCATCATTTGCATACATATAGGCTATAAGACCTCAGCTCCTAACAAATATGGGCCCTCAAGAATATCAGTATATTTTGTAAAGAAATATGATATTACATGATTAAGCAATCAATGGGGTGTGATACATTTCCTGGCTGAAAATAAATAAATAGCTGGTCATGCTTTGCCGTCTCACATTTTCATTCAGCGGTAATGTTTACCGATTTGTTAGCGTAAACCGACCAGTGAAATATTGCCATCACATCAAAATCCATCAAATCCAATTTGGACGATTTTTTCCTGTAAATGAAGGTTCACATATTGCTTTGAAAGTGCATGGTTGTCAACCGGAAAATGATATGTGTTGAATTCATACTTTCTTCTGTCCAAATGCAACTGGCTGCTGCAAGTTGGTTGTTCGTCTATTGTGACAACTCAGTACAAGCTATCAGAGATGAAAGCAACGTTTCAACCAGAAACCCAATTTTCATTTACACCATATGTGACTCACATTTGATTCCTACCTTACCCTTCTAAACTGGAAAAAAATAAAATCAAACCAGCATTCGTTTGTTTTCGTTACATCTACAGCTACAGTAATGACTACATATGTTAGAGGCAATGTTAACAAAATAGTAGGCTGCTTTCACAAAGGAGCAGGAGCAAGATTTTTGTAATAATAATTTTTAAAAAAAGAAAAAAAAAGCCATTAGACAACAAAGAGTGGAAACACATCTGTTGTGCATATGTTAATCGAACCAGGCCCTCTGTCCCAAATCAAGCAAAACTGTATTATACAAATTTATAACCATCCACAAAGTAGTCAGACAGTCATAAGTTTATACTGTATTAGTATTATATGAGTTGTCTGGGTTGGAAGGTTTATTTTCAAATATGATCTATTTCAGACTCCCTGAATATTATAATCAGTACACTCCGCTGGAACATAATGTAATCTGATTACTTTGTGGTGTCTTTATGTGTTTTTTTTCCCTGCAAAAATAGAACATGCAATTTCCTGTATAACACAAGAACTTGATAAAGTGTGGGGAAAGTGAGGTGGTCATATTACTTTTCTAACTTTTTTTCCCCTCGAGATGGCGAGGAGGATGATATCTGTACATTCAAAGTATTAACACAAACTCAGATAGGTTAATCCTGTGTAAATGCAGCCTGGGTGATGTGAAACAGAAGGCAGAAGTGGATGATTCCTGAAGGCACACATATTGTCAAATATACCAGTAAATGAAACACTGCATACTCATTGGTGCTTGTCCACCTCAGAATGACTCAAACGAATCTGGTTTTAACACTTGGTGACAAGCTGTATTAGCAAGGAAACACTGGATTTTCTGTTATTTTAATTTTAATTAATATGTAAGTGATCAGATTTGTACCAATAACCAGATTATGGTGGGCTTCTGTAAATCCAGCCACTGTCAAGTAATCAAAGGGTATCACACACATACAGACTTCATTGTTCACTATGACTAAAATCTCCTAAACTAGATTTACACATTCATTAAATGTAATTTGTAGCCCAACGGTCCAGACAGAGATTATCATGTCTAGACATTAATAGCTGGGTTTCCATCCAAAGTTTGTCTTTTTTATTATTTATTTCATTT
>OMKZ01027968.1:0-13631 GCA_900302535.1 Neoniphon sammara
TTACACTGCACTGCACTTTTACTGCTTCTTTTGCACTTCTGGTTAGATGCTAAACTGTATTTCGTTGTCTTAGTACTTTTGAAGTAGTAATTTGTGCAATGACAATAAAGTTGAATCTAATCTAATCTAATTTATTGTGATAAAAGAGTAGGCTTAACCATCATACCACAGTAAAAAGCCCAAACAAAGTTTAATCCAAAATGTATAAAATTAAACAGAATGAAAGAGCATGTTGATCAGACTTCTGAGCCAATCAGCACTTAGATAAAGGGAAAGCAAGTCGTTTCCCATCATGCATTTAGCTCCTGCAGTCGGTGGAGAGCAATTGTGGCGCCTGGGTCTAAAATCTACAGGCACCTTGATCCCGTGGGATTATCGAGGCGCGTGCATGAGCGCAGCCCGGTGACGCCGCCGCAAGTCAGACAAAATTCCTAACCAGCATGCATTGTACCGAGCAAGGCAGTGATCAATTCTGTGCAGGCCTGGTTTATCTCAAACGAGCCTCCTAGAATAAACCAGCTCCATTTGCACTGACTCTAATGTACATAATGACTAATGGTTCAGATGATGTTTCATGTATCATCAGTCCCACCGGGAAGTGACATCATTTATCTGCTTCTCCAGACTAGTGCATCAAATAAAACTTGCATGCTTTTGCTTTACATCCAACATGATTTTGACCTACATCAAGTAGTTAATATCAAACAAGACTATGAGAACGCCTTCTGACACAACAACACCTGATGTGGATTAGCAACATGGACAAGCCACTTTTCCAAGTGGTGGATTTCTCAATTTGGAATTCAGTACTAAACAGGTAGAATAATGTCTGACATATGGCCTACTCTCAATCTAATATTTTGCACCATTTGCTAAGGATTTGTACATCAGCTCCTGCTTTTACTCTGTGTCAGAATCCATTAATAATACAAATCTCCTGAGATATTTCACCACCAAAGCCACCAAGACAAATCCCTCCCCATTTATTGTACTTTACAAATTAGGTCATTCTATAACTCTGGGGAACACTGTTCTGTCTCTTTGAATGATGCACTTGAATGTAAGAGTGGGCAAAGACAGTACCTGCACTTGTACTGAGAAGAAAAAAAAGAAAAGAAAAGAAAAAACTTCTATTTACCATCCTGCTTCTTGAAGCCATATCTCCGACCAGGGCTCTTGCCCCCAACGTTCTTGCTGCTACCACCACTCTTCTTCGACGCAAACCTCACCGAGTTCATGAGTGAGGACTGGCAAGGTACCAGCAGCCCTGAAACCAGCAGCATAGAGAGACTCAGTCAGCAATCCATGTTTCAGTTTCAGCCATAGTTAGTTCCAATACCTTGTATGATGGAAATCATAGTCACACTGTACTTCATTCACAAATCTGGCAATTTAATGTGGTTGAAGTTACTGGCAAAAGTACATACCTGGTACAACACAATGTAAGACATTTTATAAGAAGCTGGGATCCACTTTTTAACACTACATAATGCTATCCACCAAGCACGGCACCTATTACATTAAAACTCCAACTTTTAGTACTGTTCACCTGCATGCTACTCCCCACATCTTTTCCCCACCAAAATACACAGTGGGTGGCAGTATCGAGCGGTGTGAACCAATTTAAAACCTGATTTTCTTTAAATCATCTGCTGCTTGAGGGATCAGAGCCCACGAATCTACCAGTAGAGAGTTAACACGTTACCTTACATGTTAATTTTTAAAGGTCTAAATTGATTTTCCACGGGATTTGCGGCAAACAAGGCAACGCTAAATTAACGGATTCTCCATAAGAAACGACAGAGCGGAAAAGCTCCAGAGCAGACCGTCATTAATGTTAATGGTTTTACATCTTGGGGACAAACGTGACATTCAGTGCTGCACACACAGCATGGAAATGTCATGTTAGCTAACCTGGCCTAGCAAGTCAGCTCTTCAGCACCTCCCTGGGTACAAATTTGAGTCTACGCTACGATAATGCAAATGACTGTTTGCGTTTATTAAAAGCCATGTGTGAATTCATGAAACATTCAATCATGCCATAATAATTTATCTTCTTATTACTTACCTGTTCTGGATTTGAGAATCAAGGACGCCAGCGATGCCATCTTGAATCATGTGATCAACGTCTTACGCGTGTGCGTCACAGCCAAATACTCCTGCTGCATTCACGTCGCTGGAAAAGTGAGAGAACACATAATACCGTCCACCAGATTTCAAACCGTAAAAAATTACTTAATATAATACAGTTCAACTAAGCTTTCAAGTGATAAACAATTATATAAAACATCGTTCGTCTCGGTTTTCGGGGTGTCGATGCTATTTAGGAAATTGGGTTTGGCGGCTGACCACAGACAAAAAAATATGAATGATTCACATTATCATTTTTGCGAGCTTAACTTTAATATGCCATGGCAGGATACAGCTACTATTTGGATTGTTCGTTGATGGCTAATATTGCAATATATGGATAGCTGTAAAACATGAACACAGATGTATCATCGGGAGGAGGAATGGTGTACAATCAAGCTGAGCTGTCCATGCTATTACAGTTTCCTAACATGACTTGAATGCAGCATTCACCCCTACCCGGGTAAATCAAATCGGAAGTTCGTTGGCTGTTGCAGCTTTATGCAACTGAGTCCTTTAAAATACTAAACCTCATCGCTGTACTTGCAAATGAATGTTTGCACTAATCGTTGAAAGTTTTTACCTTGAAGACATTACAAATTATTCATTGGACAACTTTTATATGCAAGACTTTGAACAAAGTAAGTGTGCGAATTGCAGTGAATAAAGACAATGCCAGCTAACCTAGCTAACGATAGAATTAGCTCTGTTTCTTAATTGCTTGTTACCTATTAATTATCATAGAGAATTTCTCTAGTCTAGACAACTTGATGTGGTTTGACTAGCCCCGTCACATAGAACAACAATGGAGATCTTGTAGTAACCAGTAAGACACTGCCTTCAAATCGACATATAACCAAAAATCATCAAGCTATATCTATCTGAGTAAAGTTTCATTACAGTTCTTGCCTGTTCTTGTCTCTGACTTTTTACTAGATTATGAAACAGCATGGGCAGTTACAGTGACTCTACCAGTGACCTAGAGGAAGAGTTCCCTGTGTTTGACTTCCTGCAGCCTGGTCCTCACCGCAGCCAAGCCTCCCAGAGCCGCTCACAGAAGGCAGATCAAGTGCTCCTGGATGGCTTTGATGCAGTAGAGGCAGCCCTCCCCTCCCCAGGATCAGCACAGGCCGTTTTGGGGACAGGTACGGGAGTGGCTGATGTGATGTTGATCAGCAGTGAATCTGATGAGGAGGACGGACCCTATGTCCCCCTGGCGCAGAGACTCAAACAGAGACAAGAAGGCGTCACTAACGGCAAAGATGCTGAACGGTGTTCCGGCCCAGAGCGCTTGGGCCCAAATGGCTTTTCGGTGCCTCTGCCCTTCCGTCAGAGGAACACAGAGAACCAGGACGGCCCAAGGGAGGCCGCCCTTGCTCAGCAGTGGCCGCCTCTGAAGCCTTCCTCCTGGGCAGGGAGCGCCGACACCTCCCCTGGTAAGAAGAACCCAGCCAAGCGCACGGCGGAGGAGATCCAGGCCTCCAGGGAGGAGACGCTGAAGAGCAGGGAGGCCAGGGAGAGACAGCAGCGGGACAAAGAGGCGCTCAGGCTGGAACGAGAGAGACAGAAAGCAGAGAGGAAAGCCCTGGCGGAGGCAGCCAAAGCCCTGAGGCCGGAGGAGTGCATCAAACACATGGTTGTTGTTGTGGACCCAGGTACACAGCAGAGAACATGGAAACCATGCTAAATAATAGCTTGGCGTTGTGCATGAGTACTGAAAAATGTCTGGGATTTTTTTATTTTATTTTTTTAGATTACATCAAATTTGAATCATTGGGGAGACAGCAAAAAATGGGATAAGACAAAGAAAAAAATTGGATATAAATTAGGGCTGGGTGATATATCGATATTATATCAATCATGATATTAGATTAGATAGATCTATGATTTTAATATGGTGATATATTATAAGTATTGTCTTTTTCTAGTTTTGAAAGCTCCATTACAGTAAAGGGATACAATTTTTTGAACTTATCAGACTGTTATTTGTCTCTACCTGCTTGGTCATCACATCCATATTACTAGTGATTGCTCATCACTGATTTCTTGTGTGTAAATATCTTCTAAAAGCACCAATAGTCATCCCTACAATATCAATATTGTGATATTCAGTCAAAGATATTGTGATATTTGATTTTGTCCGCATCGCCCAGCCCTAATTTAAATAACAATACAGCAGATAACATGATATCAAATAAAACACCACCAACAATTACAGCACTAGAATGCATTATATGATAGATATATTACATCATGCATGCATCCATGAGTCTAAATCTGGGTTTTAATGACCCTAATGTAACATGAAAACCTTTTGAGAACCCCTCATCTGTAGCCTAAGTTTTGTATTAGAATGATAATCCCTGAGTATTTTCTCCATTGTTCTCAGCTAACTGGTTTATTGGGAGCATTTGTTAGCCGTGTTTGTTTTGTTGTCCAGCTCTCTTGCAGCTGGAAGGAGGGGGCGCTCTGTTGACGTCGGTGCAGGCTCTGGGTTGTAGCTGCGCCATAGAAAAGCAGCCCCTCCCACGCAGTGTCAGCTGGATGAGGAGGTCCCCCTGTGCACAGGTGATAACACACTCACACACACACACGTATGCTACTTTCCCAATGCTCTATCGTGTTTAAAGGTGCCATTTTTAGCACCAGTATATCACTGTCAAATTAACTGTGTTACCTTGCTGCTGTTTGTTTGCGGTAATTACACAAATGTCTCAATTAAGGCGGTAATGATTTATTGATGTTGCACTGCTACATGCAGCACCTTCAAGGAATCAATTAAGTAATGTGTGATGCTTTGATCTCCACTGTGGTCCCCCTCTACCTCAGCAGGATGACATGGTGTGTGTACCAGAGGCCCATGTCGTGGTGCAGATGACAGCTGATGACTTTATCACCCTGACCCACAGCTACACTCAGGTCAGTGCCACACAACAACATCAATAAGACGACTAACTTCATCGCTGTAGATTGAGATGAGATGAAACCTTCATGACTGCAGCAGCAGCAAGTAGCACTCGGATACAGTCACCAACACAGGGCAGAAATAAGAGTAGAGCACCGGCGCGGATTTTAAACAAAACACAGAATTCACAACACTGGAGCATATTCAGCAGAAATGACATTAATTAAAAGTAAGGTAACAAATCTCATTTGGAGCATGCATGAGGGTATGCCAAATAATGGCAGCAGCATTTTGTCAGCTGAGTCCAAAGGGTCATCACTTCAGTTGATCCTTGGTATTTTTGTCGAGTGTACCTTTAATGGTCTGCCTCCTTTCCATGTGAGCAATCAAAGTGTGTTTTTTGCACTACTGATGACAGTTTCTAACACCTCCCTCTATATTCCTGTGTCTCCCTTCTTCCTTAATTAATCTAACCTAGGAGCAGAGGCATGGGAGGCCCAACAGTGGTCCCACCCTGACTTCCTGGGTACAGGAGCTGCAGTTCAGACACCCTGACCGGATCCTCAGCCTGGTGGTCATTGACCTGGAGAAGTACTTCAGGTAGGGAGGGGGGGCTGCATGCATGAGGATCTGCATTTGGAGCTGTTTGAGAAATGTTAGGTTTTATGTCGATATTGTGATATGAGACTAGATATCTGGGATTTTGGTTATTGTAAAATGGTGATACAGCAAAAATGTTGTCTTTTTCTGGTTTTAAGGGCTGTATTACAGTAACGGGATGCAATTTTCTGAACTTATTAGACTGGCTTGTGCTATTAATTGCCTCCACCTGTTTGTTTGGTCATCATATCCACCATTGCTAATGACTGTTTATTAGAAATCTCTCGTGAAAGCACCAATAATCGTCCCTACAATATCAAGGTATGCAGTCAAAGATGAAATTTGGTTTTGTCCACATCACCCAGCTCAAGCCGATGTACACTTGAGCAAGGCACTGCATCCCTCTCCATTGGTGGAGATGTGTAGTGGCTGACAGTAGAAGCCTGGTTGGGCACAGATGGGAGGGGACAAGCAGCTCCAAGTGTGAATGTGTGGAACGGTGTAAATGTAAAGCTGGATGCCCCCAGAAAAGAGCAAGTCAACTTTCCCTGGATTAAAGGTTAAAAAGCGAGGGGGAAAAAAAAAGCAGTGCCACTCAAACGCCCGTTGAGTTAAACTGAGCATATCTGATGGTGCGCCAATATTTGAAAACATGTCACATAGCGCTTTCACCAAAGTCTGGGAAAATGGCTGGAGGGTACAGTTGGAAACGGTGTGAAAAATATGTGTGAAAAGGGGTAATCAAGCAAAAGGAGCTGCCTGGCCACCCTTTTAGATCAGAGGACGGACTGTAGCTAGTGTCAGAAGTGTTCCCCCCCCAAAAAATATTAAATGCGCCCAACCCTTTGCTATCAGATCTCAGAAGTCACAGAGCCAGAAGAAGCTTCGAGAAGCCGTCCTGGGGGAAGGGCAAGGGGCAGGAAAAGGAGCAGCAAAAAAGAAGAGGAAGAACGTTGGAGTTGAGGTGCTCCCTGAGGTGTCAAGAGTTGAAGTAGAGGAGGTAGGTTGGTAGAGGAAACAGCAGACTTTAGTTTTCAGAGTTTATCCTGGGACAGTGAGTACATTCATGGGACCTGTGTTGAGTTTTTCCTAGAGGAAAATTAAAAAAAGACGGTTTACCCAAAAATGAGCATTTTGTTATTACCCGCTCACCTTAGTGCCAGTAGAAACACAGGTGAATTGTCTTTGTCTATACAAGGGTAGCAAGCACAGCTCTGTAGCAGCTCCCAAACAGCTGAAGTCAATGGGTAGCACTTTTTAGAATTCCAGAAAGGGCAAAAAATGACAAGAGAATTAGTCCACGATCCAGGCCTTTCGAAGCCAAATGATCGCATCGTGAGTGGAAAAGACCCATATTTACACAGTTATTTAGCACGTATCTTCACCATAGCCTTTGATAACAAAATAGTTCATGCTAGCATGCACCCAAGCCTGGCACAAGTTCAGCGTCCAGGAAAAAAGCACACACTAACCATCTTCAAAATATTGGTGCTAGGCGCTTGCTAACAGACCAAACTTTCATTTCGTACGTTGTTAGCAGTGTAAATACTGAAATACAGGAGACTGCATCATGAGTTTGCGCATTCTCAGATAACTCTTGAGCTCTCATTCAGCAGATTGTGGACGCACACATGCGTTAAATAATTGTGTAAGTACAGGCATTTTCTATTAAGGATGCCATCATTTGGCCTCAGAAGCCTTGGTTCATGCTGCATGAGCTGTATGGATTAGTTTTGTTTTTGCACTTTATGGAACTCTAAAAGGTTCCATAAAGTCCCATTGACTTCATTTGTATTGGAGAAGGTTGTTACAGAGTTGCACCAGCTCCTTGTGTGTTGTATGGACAAAAACAATTCATATGTATTTCAAGTGGCATGGGGGTGAGTAGGTAATGACAGCATTTTCATTTTTGGGTCAACTGTTCCTTTAAAGTCATAATAAGAGTTCTGACACAAAAGATGAAAATTTGATTGTAACTGACATGCATGGGAACTGAAAAAAGGACCACAGGTTGCTTCACAATTTTTCTTAGTTGCTCGTCTCTGTCCTCCAATATCCCATCAGGCTGTGGTGCACCTCCAGCTCCACACCGGTGTCTCGGTCCGCTTCTTGTCCACCTGGAATGATTTCTCGGATCACATTAGCATGACAACCAAAGCGGTTGCGGAGGCCCCTTTCAAGTGAGCAAGCATCATCCTTCTTCTTTACAGCTTGGACCAATGCTTTTTCCACACGTACAAAAGGAAGAAAAAAAATTCCCCATGTGTGACTGTGTGTGTTTTCAGGCGAGAGAGGGACAAGACAGGCTTTTCGTTCTACCTGGAGAGTGACTGGGCGGGTGGGCAGCGGGTGGAGAAAAACGGGAGGGGGCTGCTGCAGGTCTGGAAGAGGCAGATCCAGCAGCTGAACAGAGTCAGTCCAGACATGGCCTCGGCAATCCTGGCAGCTTACCCCTCCCCACAGCTCCTCAAGGAGGTACACTCACTGCTGAGATGCATGGAAAACCAGACAAAATCACATCAGCCTGATTTTGGCACCAAGCTGTATCCCAGACCTTGTAATCCAAAATCAAGATTTTTACTGGCTTTGCCAAAGTCTAGATTAAAAACAAGAGTTTCCTATTGTCTTTGACTTCCCTTATATGTTTGTTTTTCTGTTTTGCTGTCAGTTGTGTTCTTTAGTTCTTTTACTCCTTTGTAAATTACCTTGAAACTCTGTTTGGGAAAGTGCCTTGTAGATAAATCTTTTTCTTATTGTTATTGCAATGAAAGCATATTGGGAATTATATACATGTATTACCTGATACACCCTGTAAATCAACATTTCAGTGAAGTTGGTGCAGCCTACAAGAGAACGACTGATACAGAGGGATTCAGACGGGCTTAAAGATCAAGGCAAACACATTTAGACCTAAATCCTTTGAAATACACAGTCAGGCATACCTGCATACGTATTAGCATTTTTTTCCTCCTCTGAAGGCTAAACATTCCCTTGAATCCTCACCTTGTTCCTCTGTAGAGACATTTGCTAAGTCTTCAAGCGTCTGCTTGTTTTACACCCCACCTGCTGTAGTATCCACTCTGCTGCGTTTGTCCTCAGGCTTACCGTCAGTGCAGGACAGAGCGCGAGCAGATCTCGCTGCTGTCAGACCTCCTGATTCGCCGAGGCGAGGGTGTGACCTCCACCTCACGCCGGGTGGGCCCAGAGCTTTCCAAACGCCTCTTCCTCATGATGAACGCCTCCGACCCCGAGCAGACCCTGGACTCCACCGCCTGACCTCAAGATGACATCTTTGTTTTATAAAATGTTTCACACGAACTCAGCCGGAATGTTTTCAATCTCGTTTTCAATTGTGCCAGTGTCTATTAGAATCAATGAATTTGATGTTTACTTTGTTATGTGTAGGGTTTATTATGTGTAGAGTTTATTAAAGAGCTTCATGAATTTTTTTTTTTATTTTACTTAATGTTTTATCATTCTTTAAATATTTTATCAGAAATCATTATATGGTAAAGTTATTTTTAAGAAATACTGGGTACAATATTAGATTGTATTGTTTTGTTGGAAATTATGTTATGGGTATACTTGCTGTTCAAAAGGTTTAATTTACATCTTTAAAATGAATAGTCATATATAGGGTTTGATCAGTATGGGTTTTTGAGGCCAATACTGATGTTGTTGTATTGATGCTACCGATAGACAAATTTTCTTGCCAATATTATATCTTTTTGCATATTTTTTAAAATAATTCCTCCAGAATTTAATTCTGAGCAGGCAGAAAAGCTTCTGAAACAGCATTTAGACCCTGTGACACTAAAACTCTCCACTGAAACCCAGGATGATCAAATTCCCATATAGTCTGCACCTGTTCAGTGGTAATTAATTTACAAAAAAGAACGCAATGAAAACAATTTCAATGCAGGTTTTACAAACTTTCTGTTCAGGAAGGAACCTCTATCATCTCGGAGTTGGATGACACTGATAATTTATTAAAGGAAAATATCTGATCTATTGTCAGACCCATTTATTGGTCTCATCCCAGTCAAGTATTGCTCTTTGCCATTATTAGGGTGCTAAATGACTTCAGGCTTAGTGAGTGACCTCTAAACTGCTTTAATAAAGCATTATCTGAGGCATATAACACATCGCCCCACACCTGCTTAACTGCCATCCAATTGAATTACACGTGGCCAACCTCTGAGCTTTCTGTGTCATTGGGCCCTCTGTGTCTTCATTGCTTGTCAGCGTCGAGGCTTGTTATGGCTGGCCCTGTTTGTGTTTTCACGGTGTGCAGTGGTAAATGCCGCCACCGACTCTGCTCCGCTCTGCTTTGCAATGCCCACGGCTCATTTCCACCGCATTAGCAAAATGGAACCTGACCAAGAAGTGATGAGTGCCTGGAACAGAGAAAAGAGGGAGAAAGAGAGGGATGGGTAACGAGCTGTTAAATGGGCTTAAGAGATGAGCAACATGCCTCACCCCAGGTCCTGCATGCAGAGAGACTTAGAGGTACAACAGTCCACGGTGAGAGAGAGGGATCAAACAGAGGGGACGGGATTGAGATATGCAATAAAATAACTACAGCATTGGTTTCCAGTCTTTCACAACATAGACTCACAGGGGACAAAGCAGTGTAGAGCAATGATTTCTCGAACATCCTCAAGTCATTGACCCCGAAATAGATGCAGTAGCCCCTGGACAATTGCGAAGATTTTGAAACCCCTTTATGGGAAGATTTGTGTAGCCAATGTAGGAATAAATTGTATTCTGTTCTATATGGGGAGATAATAGTGGTGAAGAGCCATTTTACATATTTTCTAATTGGGAATATTTCTAATAAATTAAACTGTTCTTCATTTTGCTGGAACCCTTCAAGGACCTTCAAGGTCCAACTTTGAGAACCGCTACTGTGGCAGAAATTGCGCTTAAGTATTGGCCGTGGATCAAACCAGAATGTGATGGATAATTTGTTCTGGCGTCACTGCCCAGAAGCTATTGTTGCATTATTGCAGCACTGCCATCAACATGATCCAGTAGCTTTTAGCTCGCGTAGTTGCACGATATGAGCGGCACTCTGTCTTGAGATAGCCCAGGCTCAGGTCATAGAACTGGGCAATTACAGGAAGAGATACAAGGCTTAGCTCTACCCTGCATAGGCCTCCGCTTCCCCTTTCTTTCTTGTGTGCTGGGAGCAGGGGTAGATTTCACTGATGCCAGGGGGACAGAACACGAAGAGGATAAGGGATCGGTGAGAGTTATATATAAACATCTCATCCATAGCAATGTTATTTCCCTCTGGTCCCCCTCTCTTTGACCTCACTTCCAAAGGAAATGGGGTTTCATCTTTGGAATAGAGAAAGAGGGATCGCAGCTTTAAAGCCTCATATGTCACTGTCTGTTTATCCCAGATGGGCAGATAGATCACTTGAAGATCCTCTTTGATGCATATGGAAACATGTAGGTGGCATTTCTACAGGGCAACACCGCACTTTGAAATGATGAGGATTAAAAATAAGATTTCATTTGAACCTCAATGGAAACCGTGAGCAGCTCAATACAGAAAAAGGGCATATGCCATGTAAAGCTTGTGTTGTGTCAAATTTCACATTCAGACATGACAGCGATTCAACAGGCCTAATTATTGTGTAACTACATTTGGCGTTGTGCATTATGTACTTGGTGTTGTTTCCTGCTTTCGTAACATGCCCCATGACAGCTTTCCAATCTAAAGCTTAACAGCTTTGCCTGAAGGAATGAAAGTTGGCAAATATGAGAAATAAAGTGAAATTAGATGGAGGTATGTAAATGAATCCATCCATAATTACAGTTAGACGTGTGGGAATTATGGTATAGTTGCATCAACTCTCACGGTTATGATCGTATTCAACCACCGGGGGGCAGACTTGCACCACACACAAAACTCATTGGATTGGAATTGAGGCAGATGGGGGAGATAGAAAAACATCAGCATGTGTCAGGATTTGGGAGGCTTGAATAAATCATCAGGCAGGCAGAAAATGTATCCTGTAAGCTAAGGACGGGGGAAAAGATAAATATGCACAGAGAAAGCTTCTGGAGATCTTGATAAATGTCGCAGATAAGTATTGGAGGATATCCTTTATGCTAAGATAAGATTTTTTTAAAAAATGAAGGACGTGCTAGTTTGTGTTTTACTTCCATATGGGATGTTTAATTTGTGGAGGGCTAGGGTTTTTTCGCGGCTGTGAAGAGCCACGAGGAGAGACTCATTTGAGGAGGAGGAGGGAAGCAGGCCTGGGTTAGAGTGAAAACAAGGTTTTCAACCCTGCTGTCAGTCCCATTAAAAATGCATGATCCTGAAGTGTGATATAATGTCAGACTATCAAGGGAGATTGGGCTGTTTCAGTGTTTGTGTGTGTGTGTGCGTGTGTGTGGACGCGCACATGTGAGTGAAATGAGTTTGCGTGGGCGCTTTTTGCATGAATGCGTGAATATGAATTTCAGCAAAGTAAGGAGAGAAACAGGAGTGTGGAAATCTCTATCTTTATATCCTCTCATCTCTCCTTCAGATTCATTCAGTCCTTACACACATGTATTCACAATCATGTCTGCATGTCTATATATTTGTGAGAACCTTCCACTGACTACATTGATTTCCAAACCCAAACCATAATCCTAACCTCAATTTAACCCTAACTGTAAAAACACACCCTAATTTTTAAAAGATGAAATTACCTATGCATAACAACTTTCAAGTTTCATGAAGCAGTTTTTCACATTTTTTGAACATGAATGAGAGTGAATTGGGGTGAGTCAGCCTTGACTTCCAAGTCACCAAAGCATATTCTGTCCACATTTATGCAACCAATATTTGTGACAGACAGATGCGATCGTAACTCTTGTCAACAGGCACTGTGCTCCTTTAACCTCTTTGACGCAGCCACTTTCCCAAAATGTGCCCCGTCCACCTCTACTTCAGTTGGTAATTTCCCAGAATGCCTTTCAACAACCTTCAGAGAACACACCAGGCCTTGTTGTATTCAGCTGAGCAATAACCATAGAGATAGCACAGTAAGAGCGAGAGAGAGAGAGAGAGAGAGAGAGAGAAAAAACGGTTTGCAGCTGAGAAAAGTTTTCGTGTTTTTTTCAACATGAATGAGTGTGAATGGGAATAAGTTGGCCTTGACTTCTAAGCTACAAGTGTATTCTGTACAAACTTATGCAACCAAGATTTGTGACAGACAGAGGTGATTGCGACTACTGGCAAAAAGTCCTTTAACTAACTCCTTATATAGTAAAAAAACACCCAAATGTCCTCACTTTGCAGGATTTTCCTATCCTTGTGAGGACAACACACACATACACACTCGGTTTCTTTACTCCAGTGGGTTGTCTCTATGAAGAGCTGAAGGAAAGTCTTCCTATGCTACTGCAACCACATCAGCTCAGTCTCCACGCAGCTCAGCCACTGTCAGGGGTCACCACCTCTCATCAGCATAAACAGCTCTATCTGTCTCCCCCTATCTGTCTCCCTTCTCCTCCGACTCCTGCATCTCCTCCTTTCTTCCTCCTGCCTGCTTCGCCCTCTCTTCGCCATGACAGGAGTGCTAATAACCGAGGCTACGCCGTGAGCTTTTAAACAGACCGGGACCAGGACTATGAGAAGTTGCCCTCAGGCACTTATCAGAGATCAGCTTACGCCTCTTAAATCATAATCTTAAAGGCATTTGGGGAGGGGGAGGGGAATCTTAAATCTGCCCTTGGATCAGCAGATCTGTCGGCAGCCTCTGCTGCATCAGAGATTCTGGGAGCTACAAACCGCGGCCATCAAAATTTCATTGATCTCCTGTCGGGCCAATCAGCATCACCTGTCTCTTCCTTCTTCGTTAGGATGCATTCGGACATTCTTGTTTATTTAACACAACCTCTGTAAGCACAAGTGAAGCCTCCAGTGGCGACAAAGAACAGTTTTTGCTCATCAAAAATACAGGTTATTTCACAAGGGTTTGTAAAGAGT
>OMKZ01027972.1:0-18777 GCA_900302535.1 Neoniphon sammara
AGAGAGTGTGTTCCATTTAACTTTGACCCCTTTGAATTGAACTAAAAATTAGAAAGCAAAGATTTATAAAGGCCTATGTATGTTATAATATGTGTAACAAATTGCTTTCAGTAACACAGTTTGTCCTAATGAAACAAATTAAATGAGTGTTGCAATGCTTTTGCACATTGGATTTTCTTTGATTTGAATTTCTTAACTTTACATAAGATTTCTAAAATTTTCAAAAAATTTTCTATTGATGAAATGGAGCTACTGTCCCCAACGGTTTACTTAGGTGGAAAATAGATGAATAACAGCTTAAACATTTGCTGATGGGTGGATCATATGTATGCCAGATATACAGTAGGAGTCAATTGATATGCTGTGACTAGTGTGCCAAAAAGCAGGGCATCATTCAACTGTCACAGTTTGGCATGCAGCTTGCCGAAATGTTCTTATATGACAAATTTTGAAAGTGATAGTGAATTCACCAGACTGTGGATTTTCAGTTGTAATCCTAATGATAGCAAAATCAAAAACTATTATACAATGAAAATTCACAAAATTGAAATCCAAACATGTCTAGGAACTCTTACTGATGTAGGATTTAAAAAATATATGGCCTAATAAATGATAATGGCATCCAGCAATACATTCTATAGGCCCAGAGCTGCAGTCTTACCTTAACATGCTGCTATATTTACTGACATTTTTGTCCCACTGGCAGGAATGGCCTAAGGATGGCCATGTCAAGCCATCTGTCTGTCTATCCAACACTTTACACCAAGGCAACATATCTCAAAATCGATTGGGCAGATTGCCATGAAATTTGGTGAATTTTGGCCTTTGCTTATTTGCCCCCTCTCCCGGCCAATTTCTTTCTCCCCTTCTCAGATTTCTGAGATCTTGATGAATGTGATTCCACTATGTGTAATAATAACCAAAAGAAACTTGAATATGATTAGAACAGTTTTTATTAATTGGTCCTGGCAGTGCTGGTTGATTGCAGGTGGGTTTAGGAATGGCGCAATAAAAATAAAAACAGTTTAAACATAAGCATTTTGGCCCAGTCATACCTCAAACACATTAAACAATGTCTTTTATGTGCATATACTGTATGTAAATATCAAAGGGCAATCTCAGTATTTTTGTCATGTGTGTCCCATGTCAGACTGTTGTTTGGTCATCTTTCCCCATGATTGATATTCTATTCATTATCATCAAGAATCTTCCATGCCACAGGGTTACAGTGTGTGTGTGTGTGTTAAATATTAAGAAACAAACAAAACAAATAAACAAACAAACAAACATACATACATTTAAATCACTGCAACATCCAGCCATACCAACCCTTGGAAGTGTCACTTTTCTGAGACTTTGTCCAGCCTATAATACAACCTGACCTGCCTGTAGACACTTTACAAAAGTAACATGGAGCAACCATTCAGAAACTGACACCTCAGAGGTTAGCATGGCATAAATTGCTGCTATTTAAATGGGTTTTTGAACATTTTAAGGAATATTTTTCAATACATTGGGCATCTACAGCAGAGATCATTCAGCATAAATAAGGTTGCTAAATATGTCAGTGACAAAAGTTGCTGAATGTCAATATTGGCAAGATTGATACAGAAACCAAATGTCAAAAATGCTAGTATTGTCCTCAAAGACATGTTAACATTAACTGTGGCATTTAAACACTGGAAGTATGCCAGTGATCCTTTCAGGTCTCTCTTCTTCCTTTTTATATTCCATTTCTCAGACCTCAATTAAGGAATCCATTGGGTGCAAGGGTTATAAGTAACAAAAAATATCCCACGGCATAACCCAGACACTTTGATGTCTTGAATGACAATGCATTCAATGACACTGACATCCATTTAGGTTAGGTCAGGTCTAGACTCAGACACTGTTATTTCTCTTCATATCATTTACTGCATTTCAGCTATTGCATTTCGATTTTGCCTCATCCTGGAAATACGGGTGTTCTAGTGCATTCAGGGCAGATATTCGTCTCAAGGGGTCAAACGTCAGCATTTCCTGTGGAAAAAAAGAATAGTCTTAGATTACGGTGTGCAGCTGTATCACTATGAAATATCGGGTCTCAACCAATAAAACGTACTTTAATTCTTGCCTCACAGATGATGGTGATTCATGATATAATGTAATGTAATCTGATTTATCAAATGCAAAATTACTGTTCATCCATTATAATCCTATTTTCCATTCATTCATCTATTCATGAAGTCCAAATTATCTTAACTTGTGGTAAATACAAGGGCATTATTATTGGAGTGGTGAAGAGCAGCAGTCACTATAGTTAAGATACATAACCAATCTCAACCAAAGTTCATGAAAGGTTTTCCCAGGAAAAATTCTCTGGAGGACAGGGAGTGATGTAACAAACATAACAAGAGCTCAGTAGTTACCACAATCAGTAACTAGGGAAACTGAAACTCCATAGATAGATTACTCCAAGGGGGGGGGAAATTAATAATGAACGTCTTCCGCTGTAAAGCTCACATCTGTTGCTAATTGGCAATAAAGTTAATAAGACTCAACTCTTTGTAATTGTGACTTAGTTATTTAAAAGTTAAAGTCCTTTCTCAATTATTTCATGCACTCCCCTGTTCTCTATATCATATGAAGAGGCAGATTAAATTATACTGTACACATAATACATTGGTCCCTACCACAGACAAGATACGATTTCTAGGTCCTCCTGACAGGTTAATAAAGATTTTGAAAATATTCTGCCCTTATAACTCTCATGGCTAGTTTTGTCAGTGCTGTCTGAATGTGATGAAAAAAGAATACTTTGCTCCAGCAGAGCCAAGACATGCCCACTCCCTCATTTTTCAGAGTATTTAGCCTTGATAAATAACACAAACCACAAAAATTTCCAATGTTGCACACTGAAATTCTTGTGGCTTAGTGTTAATTATCACCAGACTATGAGCAAAGAGGAAATACCTCCGGAATATGGCGGCTTCTCTGTCATTTCTTCCTTATTTCCACTCTGTCTACTGTTGAAAAGTGATAAATTACAAAGCAGGTTATACTGCAACTTTTAATTTCAAATAACTGGGCTTACCAGCAATAGTTGCGCCCCCTGTTCATTTATCTCTGGAACAAAGTCTGTGATTGGACGGGGGAACAGAGGGGGGAAGTTCTTTCTTGAAAGTGTAACATCAGTTGGCCACTCTTCCTCTGGTGGCAGGCCAATAACTCTGGAATGACAGACAGGCATGGTTTGACTGTCCAGACTCCACAACGTCTTGTAACCAGTTTAATGTGTTTAAAAAATTATGTATTTATTACTCACTCAAATATTTTTCCCAGCTGGTCCACTTCTGACTCTCCACAGAACAAAGGTCTAACAAACAGAAGAGTTTGTACCAAAGTTATTATTCTGAAGATGTGTCGCCTGCTGGTGAAGTGTTACTTTGTTAATCCATGTCTTCGATTCAACCTCTGTGCACCAGCATAATCTGGCATATATTTTCAATGGGGCACATGGTACATGTTGCACCCTGCACCCTGTTTGCATTTACAGATATATTTGTAAAATCTCATTAATATAAACTGGAATATGTCTGTGACATGTTCATGGTACCGTGAGCTCCTGTGACCTCCACACCTCACTCCGCCATGTAAATTTGAGCTGATTCCTGATACTGAACAAGCTTGGAATCAACTGTCAGTGGTGCCACTGCTATAAAGGCGAGAATCCCTCCAGCCAAGCTCAGCACAGCCTTGATGCAGAGCCAGGCAGCACATCATTTTTACCACTAGATGGAACTACTGTGTATATCAACCATGGGATTAGCTCTCAGGTGAAGTGGGAGAGATGTTACCGAGGACATTCATGGTTAAAATTTATTATGGCTTTCTGGTACACTTTACAGCAGAAAGCCCAACCACAATATATTAACTATAAATACTTATTGTTAGACTTGACTAAGTTTAAGAGAAAATGGTTTCTGCTAGCCACGACAAAGAAAAAAAAGTGTTATATACTGTGTGTCCAATAATTTTTAATGGTCTATGTAAGGTCATACTTTTTGTGAACAAAGCACTGAAAAGCTGTCAATAGTTTGTGTCAGCATGTATAAGGCTGGACCCTGTACCAGTGTTGCAGTCCTGCTTTAGCATTATACAACTCTACCATGGCTTCTGAACTATTTCAAGCCAGGGGAAGATGACCATATCCACTTAATTTGAGGAATTGGTGGCCCTCATGTCAAAAATAGCAATGAGAATGTCACATTTAAAATTAATGGCCAGAAAGATTTATTTTTACACATCTGAATAGAATAATCTGGAGTCCATTCTTGGACCTGGTCAGAGGAGAGGAAAGACTGAAATCAAACATATGGATGTTCTTTTTATATTTTGTATGTCAAACTGTTCTGTTCTTTATCTTTTCTTCGTGCTCACAATGCAGATGATTGCAACACTTGAAGAACTGGTCACTTCTCTTGCAAACTTTTCAAAAGGATGTAAAGCAATGGGCTGAAGGGAAGTGGCTGTTTGTTGGCAGTAGGAACAGCACTGTTGTATATGTGAGGATACAGTATGTGTACATGTTTGATGTACATGGTATACGCATACATGTAATGTCACATGCATATTCGGTATTTGTCTTTTGAATTCAGATGATGTAAAGAATGTTTATTACATTTAATATATTTTTTCTGCACTTCTTCCTTTTAATTGAGGGTGTCGGGGAAAATGTGACGGGGGGTTCATTTATTATAAAAGAATAATTACATCTGTGTGTAAATTCCTTGGATCATAGTGTATACTGTGCCAGGACAAAAACACAATAAAATGGGGTGCTTTTCCATCCTGCTGACTTGAGAACTTGAGCTAACGAGATTTTTGCTATTTTTACTTTTTTTTTTTTTGAAGAACCTATTACAAATTTCTAACAAGCTAACAAGATTCAGCTTCATTCTTTCACTAATCAAGCAAGTCCACATGCTTTTTGAAAACCTTTTGATGCTGATCAGAGTTACAGATTCAAAACACTGATTATCTACAGCTGAAGAAAGAGCTGCTTCTTACCAAACATACAAGTCAACCTTACCAATGGATTCTATGAGAAACTAGAAGGAAACCTCTGCCAATGTTCTGTTCAGTTTTGGCTCTTACTCTCAAACACAGTGCCGTTAATTGTAAGTGAAACTGATTCCATGACCTTACAAACATATCCTTAGACTGGAAAGAATTGAATTGGAGTAAGTTAATAAGAATAGACTTGGCATAAAGTCTCTGTCTCTGTTAGTGTCATAGTTATGCCTAAAAAAAAAAAAAGTGCCGGAAACCCCAGATCACCACCAACATCTAATTACTTGTTCCTTGTTCCTTATACTGGATCTCAGCCATTCTGAGATCCAGTATAGTGAAATAACGCACTAGCCAGCAGTTACTATAGCTTATAGTGATGATGAGTTTCTTGGCAGGACTTATGTCCCCCACTTTCTTTCAGAAGGGGGGGCGATGTAAACCTTGCAATATGAAGGTCTTGACCGATGTTAATATACAATATTAGTTCTCATTAATGTTTTCACAATATATTGAAACTAATCTATTGACTTATTTTGATTTTCTTGAATGTCAATGAAATGCAGTTTGTAAATCCTACATGTTACATTACACTTTACATTACAAAAGCTCGTATTTGTGCAGACATGCTACTTGTCTTTCTGCATGTGTGGTATGAACTTCTGTGCGGATCCTTTCAGACAATCACTTCAAACTGAACTTAAACTTTGGCAACCACATTTACCTCAGATGATGTGGATTTCAATGCTGTCACTGGCACAGCCATATGATGCATCCCACTCTATTATTTCAATGAGAAAAGTCAATAAAACAAATTCATTGAGTATGTCTAATGTGATGGTTTTTATTACATTCACTCACTTGCGTCTGAACATCTCAGCAAAGATGCAGCCAGTGCTCCAGATGTCCACCGGTGTGGCGTATGTGGACTGCAGCAGAACCTCAGGAGGTCGGTACCACAGAGTCACTACCTAGGAGACACGAGTACAGGGAGGATCAGTAGTGGGGGGACTAAATAATAAATATTTGGAAAAAAAAAATCAGTGCGCCTTAGAAGTAAGGACTTTTGTGATTCCTTACCACAGGAGTGAGGGCCATGTGGCAGCTGTAGATCCTGGCCAGGCCAAAGTCTGCTAGCTTCACCTGGCCTTGGCTGGTCACCAGAATATTCTCTGGTTTCAGGTCTCGGTGCATCACGCGATTAGAGTGAAGGAATGCCAAACCGCACAGCAACTGCCGCATCAAGTCCTACAACACCACAGGGGCATATTTTAACTACATCCCTCTTGTTAAATATTTGAACAGACTATGTTTTGAAACAGATTTATATGTTCTAAACAATAAAATACATACATTTTCCCTTCAAAGGATGAAGACCTGTTTGACACACCTGGTTTTTCATAAGGTCGTAAGGTTTTGTCTCAGCCAGTTCTTACTTTAATGCGGTCAGGGGATAATCCTGGTGCAGGCGCTCGCTCTAGGTAGGTCTTCAGATCTTGGTCCACATGTTCAAATACAAGAGTGACTTTGGTCTCCTGGTCCGTCCTCTGGGTCGCACACACATCCATAAGCCTGGGGTGTGCAATAAAAACACATGATGTTCTCTGTTAGAAGTGTTTCATGCTGAATTGTGGGAAATACACTTCAGCGAGCCATAGACAGACATATGAACCTTTATAATTGTCTTACTTGACCACATTGGGATGGTCAAACTGCTCCAGCCTCTTCAGCAGAGCCACCTCTCTGACTGTGGAGACAGGGAGGCCATCTTGGTCTGTCTGGACACGGACACTCTTCAGAGCCACAAACTGTCCACTCTCCATGTCCCGGGCCTTATAAACAGTCCCATACGCGCCTCCTCCTATCTCTGCCACTGGCTCATACTGGATACTAGTGCCGTGGGCCATGGCGGGCTCAAACAGACTGAGAGACACAGAGAGAAGCAGAAAATAGGCTATAGATGCAAAGAAAATATGCTATCACAACAGATAAAAGTAAAACAGACATTCTGTGGACAAAAACAAACAACAAAAAGCAGGTTTAAGTACAAACATAATAAAACAGCTGATATCCGTCATATACACAGCTTCGTTATTTCATACATTCTCATATTAACACCAGTAACACCAAGTCATTCTAGTTTGTCATTCTAGTTCAAGTTATGATGTTTGTGCATCATCTGTGAGACTTAAAATATAAAAAAAAAACTGTAAAAACTTGCTTGGTCCTATATTTTTACAATTTATTTTAAATGCTGTACATGGTGAGGAATAAACTCGTCCTCTGGCTGTGGAAGGCTGATGGATGTTCAGCAATAAAGTCCAAACTGTCCTGAGGCAGAGGATCAGCACATTACAAAGCTTGGTGCAGTCCTACAAGTTCACAGACAACTTTATCACATGCAACAACAAACTGGACTGGTCTCATATTTAATACAGATGCACCGTGTGAAGAACGACAAAGCAGACTGTTCTTTGAGAGGCTGAAGTCATTAACATGTGCAACACACTCATTCAACTCATTCAACATGTGCAACATGCACTGCACACTGGCAGCACCTGCTGTCAGTGTGCAGTGGCCAGTGCACCGTTCAGCTGTTGTGTGCAGAGGAGGCAGCATCAAGGAGGGCGATGCTGGCCGGCTCAACAAACCAGTAAACTAGAAAAGGTGGTGGCTGAGCTATTCTGGTTCTATGGTGAATGGGCTGTGTTTAATTCTACAACATATTTACTACATTACTTAAGTCCATAGTTATTTGGCGTGCATTTTATTTGCCTAGATTGTATTTATCAGCTCCTAAAACATTTCATGCATTCCTTTGTGCCGACTGCCATCTGGCTAAGCAAAGCTTCAGTCTCAGCCAGCTAGACGAGTGCTGAGGCTCAGTCACACTACACTAAAGATGACCTGTAAATATTTCCTATCCATATTTCTGGACACATTTCTGAGCATATGCTACATCAGTCTGAAAATCTACTAACGTCAATGAAGATGTATATGTGCTAAATATATAAACTACCCACACGTGAAATCTATCAGTAGGTAACAGAGAGAATTTTTTGAGCCAATAGGAACTCTGTACTAGAAGACATATATTTAATCTACATTATTTTTAATGAGTTGTATCATCTTTAATGCTGCAGTGACCCACTTTCCTCTCAGGGGTCAATAAATTCAATTTTTTTTTTTTTTTTTTTTTACTTTGAAAGTCACTGATGGCAGAGGCTTTTTCTTGGTGTGCGGGAATCATGTCGCAAGATCAGCCTGCAATCAATACTAATCAGTCGGCAATCCCTTTAATGATAAATGCTAGAGGCAGCAGGGGCCTGATCAACACTTGCCACCTTCTCATTGGAAAAGAAGGGTAGCGAACATAACACTGTTCAGTATATTTAAACCATCTTGGCAGTGGGAGGTGGGAACTAACTGTGACTTCGACTAATTGGCCAACTTATCGGGATATGTAGCTAGCCATGATAGCTTCTGTTAGTGCCATGTCTCCTTAGAGCTTTCCAACTGGCTTGAAGGATTTTATTTAAAGTGTTTAAACAGACTAAATGTTTTAAAATCCTGGAGCTGCAGGACAAAGCACTTGACCTTATGAGAGAAGTCAAATCACTCACTGAATGGAATGCACTTCTAAAAACCACACTTGACTCTGGACAGTTTTAACCTTGGTGCAGTGGGGCTTGTCTCCACTCAGTGCTGTTTGTCACCACTCTGCCAACGAGGGAATCACCTTCAGCCTCCAAAGCCAAACAGCTCACCCAAACAGTTCTTCTCTCCCACTGCTGCTGACCTTCCTCCAGCCTCCCCGCCTGACAAACTCCACCTCCCCGGCCCCTCACCTGGCAGCAGGGCACTCTGGGAGAGCGTCATGCCATCTCCTCCCTGCGTCCAATTCTCGGTCCATCTGTCAAAGCAGTTTCATACACCAAACCTGGACGAGAGCCAGTCCACTCAGCCTATCCCATCATCTCCTCCCACCCCGTCCATGCCCTCTCCACCGACACAGCCCTGCTCAGCCCACGCACCTTCGCCCCCTGTCTATCCAGCATGTACCTCCCTGCCGCTCCCATCCTTCCCACAGTGCCCTTTGCTTTCAACCACCAACTTTACAGGACTCAGCCATATCCACACCGATGATTGGCAGCTCTATAGTCCACAGTATCCACCTGCTCCCATCACCTGGCCCTTCAAAGGTTCACTGTTTCCCTAGTGCATGGGATCAGGACCTGCAACACCCAGCACAAAACATCCAGGCCAACTACACCATCTTGCACATGGGCTCCAAGGACAAAAAATCACATAATCAAGATGATGGCTCAAGGACTGCTGTGCCTCCGTTAGGGTTCCCTTTAGTAATTATTTTGGCTTGTTCCGGTCAAGACAGATCCCTCTCAAGTGAGACTGCCACAAACTGCTTATATCACAGACAGACAAGCTCTCGTATGGTAAGGAATACCCAAACATTAAATAATTGTTCCCTACTCATCCTCAATGTGGTTTTCCAAACCAAAATCATAACTCTTAGTGTTTCTCAGCTACAATATTCTCGTAAAGCTAATTTCAAATGTGTCTCCTCCAGAGTCACATAGTCTCCTAATTAATAGTAATATCTCTCTGTTGTGTGTCCTAATACTTCCAAAGCTACATGATGAATTCTTTTATGATTTCTCAGAAAACTGAAACTTGCCTTGGCTGGGGATTTCATGTTTGTTGCCTGTCTACTGTTTGTTTCCAGTTTAGTTCGGTGTATTACAGAACCTACTCACACAAAGGGACATACCTTTGACTTAGTTTTGCCAAGTGGATTCAGTCAGTTAATGCTGCATGCATAAAAATATGTGTATCTGACCATAAAGCCATAGTTTTTGTTTTTCACATTTTTTCACATCGTTACCTCTGCTTAGTATCTACCAATGTTCATGCAGTTCATATCAGTATACAGTAAGTTCAGGGTGGGGATTTTTTTTATCCTGTTTATAACTGTTTATGGTTGTGGTTGTTTTTGGTTGTGTAAAACCTTCTGTTTGTGGTTGCATTTTATCTAGGCTGTTTTTGGGCTGTTCTTTATTATTGAAACATCAGCCCTGAAACACGATTTTAATGCTTTAAGATCTCAAAAATAGCAATGGCAAAGATTGAAAAGGGAAAAAAAAAACTTTTGAATGATTTTAACATTTCATCTTTAACCACACCCACTTAAGCTTTAGGTCCAACCCACAGTCAGGTTTATCTAATGCAAAGCATTTGGTTGGCTGAACAAATAGATACAATGACAAAAAAAACCCAGATTCTCCACACCACCTCTATTGCTTATGCTATTAAAAAATCTCCAACCTAACACATCTGGTTGTGGAGCTTGCTGCTGATGCTGTTGTTACTCTGGGAAAAAAAAAAAAGGAAAAAAAATCCCAGCCATGGCAAGATGAAAACAATTGAGCTGATAAGACAGGATGTATGAAAGTCAAATGCAAATGAAGAACTGCAATAATACCTAAGATGATCATTAATTCTGGAATAATCTGAAATGGTTGAGGACAGGTGAGTGGCTCAGGTCCTTATTTTGAAGAACCATCACAACTGTAGGGTCTTTTTCACTGTTATTGTTTCAGGTGTTAACTATTCTTCTAGTTACTGTATTAAAGCCTCCACTTGAAGCATATAAAGATTTTTTTAATATTCTTTATCCAAAAAAGGCACAGGATATGAGACTCCCTCTAAAAACACTCTTTAAAACACCTTATGAGGTCCTAACTAACAATAAAAGTATTTACAAATATGGAATTTTAAAAAGATTTTGACTTTCAGAAGTAGAGGGCATGCTTGTTAAATTCAAGGAATCAATGAATTTTAACATATTCTTTCTCAAAGCTGTAACTACTTTTTTTCTCCTACTTTAAAAATGAGGAGAAATTATCTTGGTTTGGACACTGAAAACAATACTTGGCAAGACATTTCACAAAGATTATATTTTCCAATAAATAAAATAAAATTAACCAATAAATGCAAAAAATCTAATTTCAAATTAATTCAAAATGCTATTATACTCTTATTATGTTCTTTTGCACATGTGAAAAACAAATGAGTTCTCCACATTTATTAAATAAGTTCTAGACAGTCTTGTTTTGTTTGTTTTTTTCTTTTACAAGAGAAATGTATCCTTCTACAGGCCTATAATGGGGGAAAAATCATCACCAACTTTTAAACTATTCTTGAAATAATTATCTGAATTCTTACCAATAGAAAAATGTCTTGATATACATAACCCCCTCCCCAATCTTCTGGTCTCTGCTTTCATGTTTAGGTATTTTCCGACAGCTAATCCAAGTAGTCGATTATTCTCTGACTCTGCTAATCCATTTATTCCAAATACTCTTTTGCATGATACATATCACCTGGCTCAACCTTGTTCAGATGTTAGTGCTATGCTGCACAAAAATTCAGTGTTTCTCTCAATTGTCAGTACTTATTAAACAAATGCTATATATGCCTCATCTATTTACTTACTTAAATATTTATTATCTATTCATATTTTTGTTTTATTTTTTTCTTATTGTTTGTCTTCTGGGTAGGAAAAGAGTTTCTTTGGAGATGTTGGAGATTGGGAATTCAAGACAAAAATAAATTATTTCCTTTGTTTAATACTATATTATTTAACTGTGGTTAAATAGGCATTCTCTGGTGCTCCTTATCTCTTCCTTTTAAATAAAATAGTTTTAGCCAAAAACAACAAAAAAGGCGATCAGGTCTTCGCTGCAAGGACTCCTAAACTTTGCAACAGCCTGTCTGAGGCTGGCCTGAATTTTTTTTTTTTTCTTTTAATAGACTTTTTTTTAATGATTTTTTTATTCATTGTCTTTGACCTTCCTTTGATGGTTTACTTTTATGTTCTTGCCTTTTCCCTATTTATCACTTTGCTGTCAATGTTTCTGTTTTGCAATTTTATTTTTTTTATTTTATTACCTCTTTGTCAAGCACTTTGCAAGTCTTTATGAAAACAACTGCATAAGATTGTTACTGAAATTATGCACAAACCATTCTTGGTCAGCAGCAAAAACCCTCAAAAGGAAATCATGCCATGGTGTTTTATTTTTTGTATAATCATATGATACAACACACTATCTAAGTCAACTGCCTAAAATTGAAAAAGTCTCGATGGCCTTGCTGCAGGAAAGAAAATGTGAAGGACTTGGCAGTGAAGGGGAAGATTAAAATCATGTTTCTGATTTTGTTCTCACGCTTTTTTGTGCTCAGCTCTCACCATTTTCTCAGACAGGAACTTTTACTGTTGTGCTCTGTGTGGCTTTCTATTTTCATTTGAGAGTAAACTGCAAGCAGAAGATACATAACACTGATGCAGAGTTGGTGCTGGGTGTAAGACCAGCAGTGTGTGACTTCTAATACAAGTTTCAACACCCAAAAAATAATATCAAATCACATTCACATTCTTTTGCATGTACAGTTTATGTAAACCTTTGGCCTCTGTAACAATTTCTCTAATCATTGTCTCAGGTCAGTGTGTTGTCTCTTTGCATCTTCACTGACTAACCGTATTTACAGTTTGAATTGTAAATGTTGAGGGGGAAATGGCATAAGACATAACTGTATCTCAGATATTCACCAAAAATCTGTGATGGGAATGCACCAATCTACTGCATCAGTGTTATGCTTAATGGCCTAAAATACTGGATCAGATATCAGAAAAATTCAACAATATGATTCACTCATGGAGGTAAAATGATGTAGCCTAAACACACTGTAACCATGTGGTTGAAATATTAAGATATGACGCCAAACCATAACTGTTAAAGCAGTTAATCAAAATAAAATGAAGTTAGTAAGAGGAAGCGGTATGGCATAATTCATGTTGTATGCTGCATTTCTTCCTCTTAAGCAAGGAAAGTTGAGCCAGAGTGTCTGCGGATAATGTGTTTACATGAGCGTGTATCAACAAAAAATATTTGAGAAGACAATTAGCAGCAAGCAATATTCACTTTGATACTTGGCTGTGAAATATAATGTGAATACAAATGAATCTCTCCAGCAAGAAAAATTGATAACTTCATTCAGCATTAAAGAGGAAAATGTCACCAGTAGAAAAGAAGAAACATTTTTAGAACAACTTCGGTGCATGTTTTATTTTCTTGAACAGACCTTAGCTTTATGGAACTTCTATCAGATTCTCTCATTTTATTTACCTGATTTTTTATTTATTAAGATTTATATTAGCAAAGAAATGTGAATAAGCTACTTTACATTCAAAAAGTTGAGTAGATGATTTACCATGAGTTTACCCTCTGCAATATTCCTGACTAAACTGGATATCTCTATTCAACAGGCCTATAAACCTTGTACTTTGTGAAATGCAACAGTTACCAACGGCCTTTTACTTAGCTTAATGACAGAAATTCAAAGGCTCTAAAACCAACCATTACATTTATTCTATGTTTAAATTTTGCAATCCCAAAATATAATATGTATATACTATATTATAACATACTATACAACCTGTATTTCCAAAAACCACCTCATTTCAAAACATCTACTGTCAGCTATTAAGTTCTTCTATTCCCATGGAGTGAGGAGCACTTTCATAAATTAGGATTTGTTGACAACTTGCTATTTCCATCAGTCTCACAACTGTTAGGCAATGATAAACTAAACTGTAATTACTGGCTCATGGAGCTGATATCCGGCCAGACAAGAATTCTTCAACTAGACACTGCTGTAAGAAACCACTCAAACTGGCTTCTGTTGACAAAAACATAGTATTAAGTAGTGACAGAGTCATTAAAAATGGGTAAGACAGGGATCATCTTTAAACAAGCAAACACTAATATAACCAAAGCTCAAATACTCAGAAAAGCATTTGGGGTAGGTGGGTTTGCATCCCTGTTAAAAATATATATCTGTTTTGTCTATAAGCTTGTGTTTTGTGAATGGGCTACAAAGGGTGATTTCAAACTGTAAGAAGTTTGATTTCACACCTGAGAGGACAAGAACAATTTTTTTTCCCATCATGCCCCATCTTTGGCTTTTGAAACTGCAAAACAACCTTTTCAGCAGGATTACAAAGAATTAAAGTAGCCAACTGTAACCTGCCTAGCTGACTCAGAATGAACAAAGACCAGCAGCTTGTTTGTGATCTTAAGCTCTCAAACTAAAAAGTGCCCACTAATTCTACAGGAAGTTGTCACTGATGAAGAACATGTGTCCGTTTCCTTGTTGAGCAACAAAACAGGTCAAAACACGTTTTGATTTTTTTTTAATGGACACAAATTTTGGCACAGCACCTGGAAGTTTCGCTGGTGCTGCCTTACAACACACAGACCGCCTGTACCAGCCCAGACCTGGTGACTGCAAGGTTAGCTGTCAGGATAATGCGCCACTGATGATCAAATAGACGGAAGTTCATATTTTGCTCACATATTTCATTCATTTAGTTTCCCCAGACGTCAGCGGGACGGTGGAGGCTATTGGGCAGAGCTTGTGGGAGACAGGGCACCGGGGCAGGACAGCAGGAAAGCCCTCTGTACCGACACGTGGTGCTCCTCCATGGCTCTCTTTTGTTAATTAATCAGACAAGAAAGTGTAGCAGCAACAGGCCACAAGGACTTTCCTCCTTTTACCTAGGCGTTCACTGACGTGGCAAAGAAAACAATGTATGTAAAGTACATATGGGAGTGGATTAAACAGATCATTGCCATCAAATTCAATTGTCACATTTTTTTGCCATTACATAAACGTGCTATGTATGCTTCCAAAGTGCCACCCAAGGATCACAAGCAGGTCAATTTCGTGTTAACGACAGTTTAAATACCGTAGACTACTTACCACGTCTGTTCTTTTCTGTGGCAGGGAAGCTTATTTTAGCTTTATAAAGGAGACATCCTCAGTAATCTGCCACGTAAGTCCCGTGTAGGTGAATCTAGACTCACAGCTCGTATCTAGGCTTGGATTATGTGGCTAGGAGTGGATCTGCTGTGAATAAGCCAATCATGCGATATGATTTCGGCCTTCACTTTTTTCCAGCCTGCAATCTTTTTTTGGGGTAAAGCAGATCGCTTCCTGTTGCTTGAAGCAACTCTTGGAGGCGGAGCCAAAGCCTTCTGCTGCTCAGATGAAAAATTATCAATGAGCTTTTCTTTAGCACTAAATGTTTGATGGTGTAAGCATGCAGTTTAGGCGTGGCTGCTTATAGGTTACAGACGGTGAGTACAGGAGCCCTGATAGCATGTAGTTTATTATTTTTGCTGTAGCCCACATATATTTACTTAATTATGTAGCAAAATAATTTCTGGACAGTTTTGTGTAAGTCTTTTACAGATATGGGTATTAGTTATACTCAAATAAATGCGCCATATGCCTGTTTCAGTTCCACGTACTACAATAATGTTTCCTTTGCAAATATTTTCTGTGTCTCTACGTATCATTATGGCAGTGATGGAAAAGACTGAAAGCCTGAGAAAACACATGCATCACTGTTTCCCTTGTCGCCATAATAACAGAGCTAAAGTCACTGTTGCTTTTGGCTTTCAGTCCTGTCACATCTGTCCTTCATGTAACATCTGATTCTCTGAATGTGAATTAAAAGTGCACGCAATTTCCAAATGGCACTAGTGTTTGATTCATAGTTTGCAGAAAATTGTAACTTCATGTCAAAACATATTACCACAAGGGACTATCAGTATTTAAAAAAGAAAAGAAAAGAAAAATGCCAAATACAAAAAGTGAAGAAAAATGCAATTAAAACAGCAAAACGTTTGAAAAAAGAACTTAAAATATAATACTATAGAACTCAACTCATAATTAAATCTACAAATATATAAATTAAACTATTATGTTCAGTAACATGATGAATATTATTGTCATTGATATAGTTGTAATTGTTTCAAGATATTAGTTACTACAGTACAGCTTCATAAAAAGTCTAATATTTAAATAAACAAAGTAGAATGTTAATAAAAAATTCTAAATAATCAGTTATAATTAATATGTGTATAAGCATGTCACTTTTACTTAATAATTGCCTGTCCCCATGCCAATGTCTGCCAAGTCAAAAATAAATAAATAAATAAAAAATGTCCTAACGCACAGCCACCCTGATAAACTGATGGCCTCTGTGCTTCCATCATGTCAATACACACACACACACACACACACACACACACACACACACACACACACACACACACACAGGGGGTTGTGGGTGTCTGTGGGTTCCAGAGCCATCTCACTTTAGTTGTGTGCACTTTGGTCTAGCAGAAAGCAGACGCTGAATGAGTGGTTGCCAGGTCATTTAAAGGAAGTCCTGCATATTCTGACTCACTGTCTACAATGCTAATAACAGGAATCACAAAAGAGAATAACTGAGTTCTCTGCAAGAGTGGCACCTTAAAGTCACTGAGTGATTTATTCTCTTTTGTGGCTCACGGACATCATCTGCATAATGCGCACACAACAGCATGTTTGAATCCCAGACAGTGGAAAACATGAGCACTTGGCTTGTAGTTGTCTTAAAAAATAAAAAAGAATAATGAAAAAAAGTCCAGTTGGTCAGTAATACACGTTCTGCACAAGTAATGCATTTGGGATTTGGTCTATGAGTGCTTTTACAGTTTTCCTCCCAGTCCTCACATCTACATTTGTGTTCTTGCTGCATGCTAGAAGGGAAAGTAGACACTGTCAGACTTGGAGGCAGAAATGAGGATGTGATGCATGCTCAGTGACAGTGGCGTGCAGACTCTCTACAAGGCAATACTTCCCTAAAAATGCTTAGCTGCCCGAGGGCACAGTCCCTCAAGAGGAAATGCTCTGTACAAAAAAAAAAAAAAAATTAAAAAGACATGTCTGGTCACTCCTGAGAGAGAGATTTACCATTTCAAACAAAGTAATTTTCCTATCATCACAATAATTTACATTATTTGTATAATGGTGATATGTAACATAGAGAAACAACAATAAAAAGATATATAAAAAAGATAGATAATATATTTTAAAAAGACATTTTGAGCGGGGTAATGGTAAAAATTAAATAAAAATAAAAGATGAAATGGAATAAGAATATAATTGGGTACATTTTTATCACACATGTGCATCTGTGCATTTACATGTATAAATACAAATCACATATTCATGTACACATCTTCATACACATGCACACATACCTCCATATTTATTCAGAAAATTCATGGAAAATTTGGTCACGGTATTGTTGACATTTGTTTCACTTTCATGTTAATGAACAGGACAGTAGCAGCAGTAGTTTGGAGTTTAGAGAGCCGGGCTTGGGACTGGAAGGCTGCTGATTCAAATGTTCAAGATAAAACCATAGCCTGTCTAAAGAGTGGGTTGGACTTATGTGTCTAAAAAAAGCTCCATATCCATAAAACCTTTCACAAAGCCAGGCAAACACGAGGCTGTCTTTCTCATTTATAACCATATACATAGATATTTCACAGCCATGTGATCACCGTCGCCCCTAACATGCCAACCAGATAGATGTTATGCCAGCCAGTTAGATTTTGATCAAATTCTAGTTCTTGGCACAAAAAATGTTAAAAAATATAGCTAATATGTAGGTTTTATTGTTTTTTTATTTTATTTTCCAGCTTGTTGACAACCAATCCAGCCTATAGACATACCTGCTGTGGATACCTATGGATGTCCATAGGTAGGTCTGCTTTTTATACATTTCATATTAGTGAACAAAATGGTTTAGTTTTTGACCCAGGCTAATTGGAGTACAGTGGGTTATATGGCTAGGGCAAAAAAGTGATCGCCATGGTGTTAAACTGGCATAACCAGATTTGTGTTGTCATCAGTCTATGTGTGAGTAATTATCTTTATCATGTTAGATGGCATGTTCAAAGATCACTTTTTAGATGGCACACACTGTCTACCAAAACTTCATGAGTCACCCAGTCCTGCTCTGTAATCAAATCCTGGGTGCAGTTAGACCTCCTCATGCTCAACTGTGACAAACCTGAGATCATTATCATTGGCCCAAATTCTCCAACCGTGACTCCACAATATTTCTCCTGCAACGCCAGAGGCTTCACTGTATCAGACCAGAGTTTGTACCCATGTTGCAGCCTTAATCCTCTCATTCCAGTCATGAAGCCAAAACTGCCTAGGGAACATTCTTTGCCTCCAGTCAGTATTGTAGCCAAGACCACTATAATCATGTCCAAGTCACATTCAAGACCAGGTCTGATCAAGTTTGAGTCAAGACGAAGTCCAAAAGTGGTCAAGATCAAGTCAAGTCAGACTCCTGAATAGACTGAGTCTCATTCAAGTCCAAAACACAAATAAACAGTGAACAGGGTATATGCCTTTGAGGGTGCACAAATAATTACAGAGTTTCTTGTCTCTGGACGAATACAAATGTAGATTTGTCTGCAAAGAACCTCTGTTTAATCCTTCAACATCCATTGCCAGGACAAAAAGTGCACAGGAATGCATGTACCTAATCAAACATTACATGGAGATCAGGTTTAAAAATAATAATCTTCTGCAATCTTCTTCTTTAAAATTATTGCAGATATGCTGACAAAAACTAGACTCATACAAAACAAAAATGAAATAAAATAAAAAGATCGAGTCAACATCCCATATGGTGTAGTCGCCAAGACAAAGATCAGTCCAAGACATAATAAGCATGATGACAAGCACTATCAACATACCCAGTACACTTTATCATGTTCAGAACTCTGCTGCTTG
>OMKZ01027972.1:21258-38098 GCA_900302535.1 Neoniphon sammara
TGGTTGAGAATGTTTAAGCACCAGATCCGTATGTTTTTCAATGAACTGAAAGTGTTGGCACGGATGCGGTCTGGATCAAGGAGGAGGACCGACTCAGACATACATCCAGACAGACGGACAAGAATGCGAGGGCTCGGTATAGGCGGCTGTGGCTGCCCCCCTTTGGACTGCTCTGACCGGGACGATGAGGAGGAATACTATGGTGCTGACCCCCGGCCGCGCAGCTTGGCATGTGAAGAAAAGGATGCCAAAGTCCAAGGTGGCCTGGACGCTTCACTCCCCAGTCTCTCGGAGAGTGGGATGCGCTCACAGCAGTGCCGGATCTGCTTGCAGGGACCTGAGCAGGTACACCTCTTAATAATAATGTGATATATTCCTGTATAGGGAGCTCACCCCCTTCAGGGATGTCAGGGCAGGATCAGCTCCTGAACAGCACCCCTGGAGCTGTTAGGGATACATTATCTAGCACTGGGGCACTTCAGCAGGGCAGGTGCTGCCTGGGCTTGAACCCAACTGGTTCTCCAGTTGAAGGAAATCTTGACCACTCTGCCAAATTGTCCCTTCTAGCTGTTTGGGCTTGAATCAAAAGAAATGCATGGGATAATCAAAGCTGAATAGCAGCATCCAATGATGTTTTGGGGGAATAGTGATCAGAATAGCCCTAGATAATACAATGCATGATACACTCACAAAGGAACAACCAGGGTTTGTCAACAAACGTGACCCATGTAAGAAAATGTATACAATAGTTGAATGTAAAATATACTTTGATCTAATGTTAAAGAGTTTAACAAACTTCTTTGTGGTACCAGTTGATCTGCTGTGAGCAAGTCACTGAAGATTCGGTCATTTAACTGAAATTATCATTTAAATTAGTTGTTTGACATAATAAAGATAATGTGCATTAATGTGAACATGGTAACTAAGTTATTACCACAATACAAAACTGTCTCAGATTTCTGCATGTAGCCTATGCACTGAGTCTGCTCTCATGTGGGGGAGCTGAGGGGTCAGAAAGTCAACAGGGAAAAAGACACCCTATGTAGATTTCAGTAAGTTCACACTGATCTGTGTATGTTGAGAAGTTGGTCAAATCAGTAAGGTGAAGTTCAGTAGTTCACAGGGTATCAGTGTGCTTGTCAGGCAGGCAAAAATCCTTAAATACTGATTCATGAGCACATTGGGGTCAGGTAGCCAAGGAAACATACAGAGATAGATCATTTGCCAAAAAAGTGAAATGGCTTAGGGCTACACAAAAAGGAAGTAATCTTTCAACACACACCTGAAAATAATGCTGGGCAGACTAAGAGGAATAGCTGAAAATGGCCTGAAGAAAAGCACAAGCAGTATTATTTATGACTGTGGGAACCAGTGAAGTCCTGGCTGCATTAAATTCAACATCCAGTGTAAAAAGAAATCGGTCTGTTTAAAAAAGATTTTCAGTGAGTGAATTGTAATTGTTCAGTATCTTGCTCAAGGGCACTTCAACATTGCACATTGCACAGGAAATAAACCTATGGGACAGTCACATTAGGTGCTATTTCTCCTAGCAACACATAAACTTGAAGTCCCATCTAACTGTATTATAGAGAGCAGAGAAATCCATGGGGAACTATGGAAAAGTAAAAGAAATGATTGTAAAAGTGTTTGTCAAATTACTTTCATCCAAGAAGTAGAAGTTGAAAACAGCCCTGAAAAGACAAACTTCAAAATGCTGAAATGACAGTCATTAAAGTTTAAGGTACCTCAGATTATATCTTTGAAACACTGATTGCTAAACATCAGTGAAACAAACAAAATCCTGTACTTCGTCTTATTTTTGTTGAGTTTGATTTCAGGTTTTGATTGTTTTCAGCCATGAACTCTCCTGTATGTAAAGTCAGTCATGGGTCTTGGGTTTGCCTGAAATTCTTCTAATTTTATGTAACAAGAAAACATGTCTCACAGTGTCACGTCACCACCATTAGCTTGCAAAGTTTATATAGGCCACAATGGGTGCATGTGCTTGTGAATGTTTCACTCTGTTTGTTCATCTTCTAAGTAGTATACATAATCTATGTTTCAGATGCCTCAAGGTTTAACAAATACTTTCACCTCTGCCATTTTTACTGACTAAAGGGGATCAACCAAGTGCCTTTGATTTCTTCAGAGTGTAAAAATTAATCAAATAATCTGGTACAAACCTTCTAGGACTAAGGATGCTTCAACACTAAATCAAAGTATCTGGTACCTAATTGGAATCATTAGAGGGTGTCCAATCACTTGAGGTAATTAGATAATGAGGGCATCAAAACAGGTTGTGGGTGGTGAAAGGTAGTGGAGTTGGATACATTTCCTACCCACAAGGGGATAAATGAATGACATGACACCAATGACTACAACACTTCGCAAAGAATAACTGCTTGGCAGGCTAAATAACATCCAAAATGGGCCAAGATGAAAGAAAAGCAGGGAAAATGAGAAGCTTCACGTTTGTTAAGGGGAAGCTGTCAGACTGAAGATTGTGAAGAGCCAACAATATCAACAAACCTGTCAGAAGTTTAAATAAGCAAGCAAAGCTTGAGTTTGAAGACAAGTAGCAGATGCAGGACCTAATCCAAGGCAGTCTCAGGACACTGTGGTAAGATGTGCAGCACTGAATTTGGTAAATGAACTGAAAAAGACCCCAAAAGAAGCAGCCTATCAAGAACAATTGGCAGTGAAACAAGAGAACTGGAGCAGTATGTACACATTACTGTTCCTGCAGCCTTGTGATTACTCTCTGGCCTGCGGCTGAGAGTTAAGGTAAACATCGACGTCCAACATCACAACATTTAACAAATATGCTGGGTATTGAACATAAAATTGCTTTATTGTCTACAAAAATGTGAAGGTGCAGGGGTATTTGAGTGGAGTCATGGCTGTGCTATATGCAGTTTCTATTGTATTATATTGCACTACATTGTTTTGCACTAATTACAACATTACCTACATTCTTTGAGGATTGGAATACATTTCATTTGAGGAATTAGTACAGAGTAATGTGTTGCTTAGTAGGGCTAATTCTGTCACAAATTCTCAACTAGCTATTTTGAAGACGATGAAACCGTTATAAAATAGTCAAATTTGACTATTTCACTATTTTTTGACTATTTGACATATCTCATTTGTCAGTTGTTATTATTGGTTGCCAAAGAGACTGTGGCCATAGGAAAACACAACTCATCAGTCACAACTCGTGCATTCACCTCTGTGTCTTATAATCACCTAAATCATCTAATCAAACCCTGTAACAGCAGGGAGTCACATGGAGCAGCCACTCTGAAGATAGTCTGTCTGTAATTGGTCTTTGTGTCCTGCAGGGGGAGTTGTTGAGCCCCTGTCGATGTGCTGGCTCGGTGCGCTGTACGCATCAGCCCTGCCTTATCCGCTGGATCAGTGAGAGAGGCTCCTGGAGCTGTGAACTCTGCTACTTCAAATACCATGTACTGGCCATCAGCACCAAAAACCCACTGCAGGTACAGTGTGTGTGAACACTTTTGTCCGTCTCTCTCTCTCTCTCTCTCTCTCTCTCTCTCTGTTTTTATCCTTAATTCCCTCTTTGGTCTCTTTGGCAAACTCTTACTGGGGTACAAACATCTAAAAGTCTTGAGTTCAGAAGGGATTACACTGCCAACATTACCCAAATTAGACTGCCATGCTGTAGATTATGCCATATTAGAATGCCGTGCACAAACTACCTGTAATGAGTAAAACACACTGGCAGAAAAATGCAGTCACACCACACATATGGTGGTCATGCATAATGGAAATCTCTATTTATTGTGCACAGTGTAATAACTTGCAGGTGAGGCCATGCAATGGTTGCATACGATCCTGTGAGCATTTTGAGTCCTGATTTTGACCAGTCACCATGCACCTATTTCCACTATTTCCAACAGGAAGCACATTCCCATTGTGGTTCACAAGCTGGGCACATTTGCCAAATAGTAGGTAGTTCTAGGTAAATTTGGAGTGGGTTGCATATGGGAAATGTTCATAGAGGTATTTATACTATTTGCATGAGCAAACGAGAAAAGCAGACCTACATACGGATGCCAAGAACAAAGAGGCATGAGACGCTGCACGTCTCAGTGAGTTGGCAGGTGATTTAAAAACTGTGTATGGCACATGGGCGGTAAACTGACAGACAATTTCACCAAGTGATTTCAGCTTCAGAGAGTTGAAGGAGATATTTTTAGATGGAGTACCCGCTCCTTCACTTGCTTGCCTTGTTGGACAACACCTGCATCTGGCAGCAATAACATCAGCTATTTTCAACAGTTACTCTGAGTAGCAAATCTGCGGGCTTACTACTATTATCAAAAGCGTTTGTTTGCACAGTAACTGGAGATAGTGTTATTAAGTATTCATGAATTGGATGAATTTGTATTCTTTAATTTGCTTGGCCTCAATTAGGTCATTATTTATGCAAAAAGCCAGCAAATGGCTGAGTGTGACTGTGATTTTCTTCTAGCTCTTCACTCACTGCACATGGTTAGTGAATTACATGGCATTCCACTCACATTATTTTGATGTATAGTACACTCACAAACCCTTTGTGAATGGGGAAATAATTTGATTGATAATTTAAATTTGATAATTTGATAAAATCATTTACTGCAGACCTTATTGAATTTAACATATATTAGCAAATAAGTCAACGGAGGTCAAGCTAGTGATGAATGATATTAAATCCACCATTAACCATACACTGTAGGAGTTATATTCATCTATCAAGTATATCTATCTATCAAGTCATTTGATTTAATGTACTGTAGTATTAAATCTTCACAACTGATTTCTCTGAAAAAAGTGAAAACGGACGACATTGGAGTGAGATAACTTCAGTTATTTCCAGTGCAAATCCACTTGTTTCAAGAATGTCCTTGAATTGAGTGGCATTCAAGGTTAGTGCAGTAATCTGCATTATGTACAGCAGTTTCACTCTCTGCAATCATGCATAACCTACCACCACTCCTCCACCTGATCACTTAGAAAGGGCTAGTTCACTCAGTCTGCTTTGTGTCAAGATGTTAACACTCTTTACCACAGAAAATTATTTAATCAGGTGGAAATAAGTGGAGTTATCTGCAGAATTGTTCATGTGTTTAAAAAAAAAAAAGCCATGTATGCTGGCATAGAGAAGTTGGCCTAAGTGTGTTGAAGATGGACTGAGTTCAACATCAAACACACACATTGTGCACCCTAACACTTGTGTATAACACTTAGGAGCTGGACTGATTATACTCTTAAGCCACAGAAAACATTTGGAAGAGCTTTTGAGATGAAATGGGGCCATTTGGCTGTACATTGTCCTTTAGAGAGACATTTTGTGCAATGATACAAGTTGTATAGATCTTTTTTAGAAAATAACACAAACTGCGCAGTATTAAATCACAGTCAAAGAGAAATAGAACTGTGCAATTTGCCCAGGCAATACAGGGCTTCAGTCCGCTTTTGTGCTGTGTCTCATTCTCCTCTCTCTCCAGTGGCAGGCCATCTCCCTGACTGTGATTGAGAAGGTTCAGATTGCTGCCATTATCCTGGGCTCTTTGTTCCTCATCGCCAGTATCTCGTGGTTGGTCTGGTCCTCTTTCAGTCCCTCAGCCAAGTGGCAGCGCCAAGATCTTCTCTTCCAGATATGTTACGGCATGTACGGCTTCATGGACATCGTATGTATTGGTAAGACCCTGATAATCTGCCATGTTGGGCAAGTTAGCAAGTTCTCACCAGTCTGGGTTTGAGTGTCATTTTCACAGGTTTGATCCAGCACCTGAAAAAATGTTCTTAATCTTAATTGCTGTAATCAAGTAGTATCAATCAATCAAGTAGTTATATTTGATTTTATTCATAAGTCAGTGGCTTTCCTTAACTCTGACATACTGGAGAGATCCTCTCATTACTTCTTTTAAATATAATTAGTCCTCTTAGTGGTGTGTGTGTGTGTGTGTGTGTGTGTGTGTGTGTGAGAGAGAGAGAGAAAAAAAAAGAGTGAGCTTGTGGTTGTTCTTCTTTTATAACATTTTCTCCTCCTAGTGTTTTCAAATTCATCAAAGTAATTGTCTGTCTATATGTAACTGTTTTCCTGCCCCCACCGCCTCAAGCCAACATTTATCCTTTGTGTCTAGGCCTTATAATCCATGAAGGATCATCTGTTTACCGGATCTTTAAGCGCTGGCAGGCAGTGAACCAGCAGTGGAAAGTACTGAACTATGAGAAAGCTAAGGACTTGGGTGAGCCCATCTGTCCCAGCAATAAGGGTGCTGGCCATGGTGGGAGGAGCCCTCCTCATGCCCCCACTGTTGCAGGCGGCGGAGCAAGTCAGCATGTTAGGACTATTCTCAACCACCACTGTGGCTATACTATTTTGCACATCCTCAATCAGTTAAGACCCAACAATCCACACATAGGTACCAACACTGAGGTGATCATGAGGGTGACCACTGTATGAGGCTGTTTATCCATAGGAAAAGGCTCTGATGTTTAAGGAGTTATGAGGATTTAATGGAAAATCCTGACCCACCACATGAACACTTTTGGTCCCAGCCTCAGATTCTACCTGACCTCAAAATTGAGCAAGGTCAAATGGAATATACATAAGGTTGGAAATGTGAAAAAAGATAGAACAGCTCAGTATTTATCTGAGGTTGAAAAAAAAGATTTCAGAAAACATGTTTGAGCCAAACTAAGTCTAGGCAGTATTGGTGGATCTCACATAAAAAGTCCAATAAAACATTTTTTGAGACATGCCATAGTTGTTTAAAATATCATCTTAAAATACAGTTCCTCTTTTGTAATAAAGATTTTGTTCATGTCAAAGCAAAATTGTGTTTTTATCATTTTTGGGCCATAGGCCTTGTTTTATACAGAGGATTGAAACACATTTGAGACTCCTTACTTTTTGAAGACCAGATTTTCTGTTGGATTTACACAAATATCAAGACTTTTGTTTATCTGGAAGTTAGTTTATCTGGAAAACGTACTCTAGAATTTAATGTGATGGTGTTACTTTCAAAATCTGGTAAAGGTCTTGTTTTTAAAAACATATTCCTCCCTTTGATTGTTATAACCAATATTGCCTTACTGGCAAACACTGGTTCAGAATTCATATATTATTCAGACTGTTATTGTTAGAAGTTAAGGGTGTTTAATCATATTTTAAATTGTTCTGCATGTGCCCATGTTTCAGCAGGATTTTAGGTTGGACTTTGCTTAGACTGTGGGTCTGATTTCCATACTCTCCTAGATACTTAGGTTAAGAAAAAAGTTCTGGACAAGCAAAAACATCAAAAATGGGTTATCCAAAACCTGCACACCTTTACATTCACATCATCCCCTCTTGATTCCTGGAGTTTTGTATTTCAATTTGAATTTGTACCCTCAGGCTTTTCCTACTCATCTTACAGTATGGTGAGCGAGGAATTTTAACAGGATGCATATGCTCAGTGACCAAGGGTTAACATGGTGAGCTTGGTCTCAACTCTATCTCATAATACAGTTGAGACCATACAACTGAAAATTGTCACAGCATTGCTAATAAAGTAAAAGCAAAGTTACCAAGAGTGGAAAAAAATGGGCTTGACAGATGATGGACACGTGGAGATTTTATGCTTATCCAAAAGTATATCACAGGAGCCTGACAAAAGTTAAAATTAAAATAGATTATGAGATCATTTCACTGTCACTTTGTTCTATTTTTGCTGATGAAAATCATGTCTCTGCAGGTTTCTTTGAGCAAATTATTCACGCTGTTGGACAAAAGTCACGTAGGGCAAGTCATATAGGTTAACTTGCTGCTGGAGTCCTTTGGAAATATACTTCTACTTAAGTCCGATCAAATGAAAAGTCACATTTCAAAATACTCTATTTTACTTGTGGACTAAAAGTCTAATAGACTGACTTCTGACATGCCTAGTTCAGGGCATCCTGGTGGATCAGTTGCATACCTGCATCCTGGGTCTGAATGTGTCCACAGATCATTGCTCTCTCTCTCTCTCTCTCTCCCAACTTTCCCATCTCACTTCACTGGCAACTAGCAAATAAGTGAGAACTCCAAAAATACTCCTCAGCAATCTATTAGTCTACATGTCCATAGCAGTATCCTAAAAATCTGTAAATCTCATAATAAATAACAAGATCATACAGAATACTGCTTGGGACGGTACTGTGGGATGGTCCGATCTAAGTTTATGAACACAAACAACTTCCTTATAAAGTCATAAAGCAGAAAACTGGAATATGTGATGTAACCAAGATGTAATGTCTGGTTTCACAGAGAATGAGTTGAGAAGGAGGTGACTGAGAGGGCACCCTGAGGTAAATTCACCATTTCCATTTGATGGACAGCAAAATGAATGGAAAGGGGAACAAAAAAAAGTGTCTATTTAGATGCCAAACACCACATGGCCTGCAGTGAAGTTTCAGCTTGCACAGCTCAAAACATTAGCAATCAATGTCCAATATATGCAGTTCCATGATTTTTGGCTTCTAAAGTATAAAACGTTCCACTTACTTATTGTTTGTTATAAGTTATGCTCACATAGTCTTGCTTGATTACATTTTGGTTGTACATGGCTTTCCCCACCCTTGCTTTGGCTGAAGGTCTAACAGTAAATATAATTTGTTTTAAATTGAACTTGAGGATAAAAATAATGGGATTTATAATAATTTTCAAATAAATATAAATAGTTGTAATTTGGTTAATTTTGAAGTAAGTCCTGATATACAGAACAGCTATAGGCCCTATAATTTGCCAACAGTTCCAGCTCCGCTGATTTTACGAAACATCTCTTACTGGCAGCCTCTGTGTTAATTTCCTGGCAACACTAGCTTTGAACTTCATCTAATCTAATATAAATGGTAACTCATTTAGATAAAAAGCTTTGGTTTGACTCATCTCCAGCAGCTGTAGAATAGAGGATTATGTGTGATGTGTGCGATCAGGATCAGACTTGCTCCATACAAACCACTGAAATATTGTGTATTATTGTTTCCAGCCTTGGCGGACTGTTAATACGATATTGATTTGCGTGAAGAGAAAATGAAAATCATTTCACATCACATTACGCTGGTAGACCCCATGTCCCGGGGCACCTATGGGACTAGCTGTTGCCAAGGGTGCTTAAGATGTCAGCACGTTATTTTCATCAATTAAGAAAAAGAAGGCACATGAAACGAGTGCTATGGGCTAATGTATACATCTTATCGTGCCCTGTACTGCTGCACTATGGAGCCCGGGGTCCAAGTCAGCATTATGCCATGTATGTGGGTGGTACAAAAGGTGAGGGAATGAGCTGGATTTGGTAACAGCTGAGGCTTCGCTGTTTGACTGACCCGCCTGCACCGTGTATCTGGAACTGAAGATGGACAAATTTGCCGCAGCATCGTGTAATATCACCTAGTGTATATGTAAACACTTCAAGCCGTGTCAGTATCAGCTTACGGTGCTCATTTTACTGCTTGTATTCGAAGGAATCTGGCAACCCTGAGAAAGTCGCTCGGCCATGACGTAAGAAGAGCGCGACTCAAAGCCGGTGGTAAACAACGTGACTTTAGAACACCGAAATAGATTACTGAAAACAGCTCTGTTTCGTTTAGTAATCCAACGCTTTAATACATTTTTTTGAAAAACGTTAATCATTTTCGTCCAAGATGAGTCTGTCGATGCCCCAGAAACGTTACTACAGACAGAGAGCCCATTCAAACCCAATGGCAGACCACACGTTTGACTAGTGAGTGATGCGCATGTGTTTCTAAGTCTCTTTACAAGATAAAAACCCACAGTATATGTTGCTCTTACAAGGTAGCTATTATGCTGGACTAGTTTGGACTGTCTGCTTTCTTCTAGTATCTAGCTTTAATGTCATAAGTCATATGTGTGTGTTTACAGAAGTTTACAAGAAAATCATCAGCACAGCTGACCCAGATAGTCTGCTTGCCATTTGTTCATATGAGGATTAATCATAAAGTCTAGGTCATGATCACTTGCTGTTTCTTCCTGTTTTATCCCTTAGTCCCGTTTGCCCTGAGGACATGGACTGGTCTCAGCTGTACCCAGATTTCTTCACTGGCAACCAGTCTGAGAAAGGAAGGGCTCAAGTTGAGTTTGCGGACATTGGATGTGGATATGGGGGGCTTTTAGGTAACTATGCCATGTATCCACTGGCATTTTTACAGCCACCACCAGTCCGTGGTTTGCTGAAATATTCAGACAGACAAACTTTTCCATGCAGCTATAAAACCTACATCCATGAGCGCTGATTTAATAGTCTTGTTCCATACTAGCCACACGTCCCCTTCACATCTCTCTCTGTGTCTCACTGTGCATCTTTGGCTTCTGCTGTCAGTGGAGTTATCTACACTTTTCCCAGACAAGCTGATGTTGGGTCTGGAAATCCGTGTGAAAGTGTCAGATTACGTGCAGGACCGTATCCGATCACTGCGTGCCTCAACACCAGGAAGCTACCAGAATATTGCCTGCCTCCGCAGTAATGCTATGAAGTACCTCCCCAACTTCTTCTCTAAGGGACAGGTATGTTTGATTCACTGTGTTCAAGCTGCTATCAAATCACAGAAAAGATGGAAATGTTTCACTTTTAACACACATTCATCTCCCCCTTTCCCCAACCAAACGCTGGGAGCGTACTTTCATGTAACCAGTAATTCTTTCACTCAATGAGCTACATTTCTTGTAAAATAGAATAGAATAGAATAGAATAGCCTTTATTGTCATTACACCGTGTTGGTGCAACAAAATTATGTGTGCTCCCACTGAGCCACCGTGCACCACAGAGATTACAATTTACATTACATTACATTACATTATTACAAATAATTTGTGAAAATGTTTTGGTCTGTAAGAATAAAGCTTATTTAAAACACATTTGACATTTTGGGTAAAAAAAAAAAAGAATCAGAATAAATAATAAAATGTTATCATGCAAAATCCCAAATATACAAAATAGTACAAGTATTATCCTTGATAACATTTTAACCAAGATGTTAGAGCAATTAGAGACATACAAAATACTCAAATACTACATCATGAAGCACACAACAACAGAACATACCACACATAATAACTGTCTGATACACTTGAGTGGAGAGAGAGAGAGAGAGAGAGATTGATTCAACTTTCAGCTGCATGTGCTATGCTTCCACAGCATTTATTTTATGACTGGGGTAATATTATATCTTCCCCATTCCAATTCAAATGCTCCACCAGACTGGATTGTTCATTTTCACCCATTTTGTTCTGTTTATTCTGTTTATCTGTTGAACACCCATCACATGCGGTTAGAAAGAGTACCTTCATCTCCCCCATGGCCACAGACATCACATCCCATTATATGCAGATGACATTCTGTTTTTAGAAAATTTTGAGGTCTCCCTCTGTCTGGTTTCCCCACGGTTTTCCCAGTGAGATACTCATTTACTTTCCTCTGGGTTACAATATGTCCAGCTATTTCAAAAAATAGCCCAAGATAATTTTGAATTGGCCATGATTAAGATCAAAAGTGACATTCAAATGTGGGCTAAGCTCAAAGTATCTTGCCAAGACTCAGAGTCATGGCAGCCAAGATAAACATATTGCAATGGAAATCTTTTTCATTTTTTTGTCACAGCTACCTTCCCTCCTAAATATTTCTTAATATTGACTTAATGGTTTCTAAATATATACAGGCTTGCACACATGCTAGAATTCATTTTAACAGCATTTCAGCCAACTGTATTATTAGCTTGGCTGGCTGTCAAAAAATATTATGTGGCCTTTCAGATTAGAGCTCTTTGCACAAAGTTGGAGTCAAGTTCTAAAGTGCTGTGGACAGCAATTGAGGGAGCTTGGGTTGGTCCACATCTGTACTTAGTCCACTTGTGGAGCAGGTCGTAAGAACTTGAAGTATAAATTTGACTGCATTATACTAAATGCTGTAAATGGTGGTGAAAAAAAATTTGAAGAAATTTCGAGGACCATTTCAGTAGTGTTCCTCGGCCCCTTTGTGCAGTAATTTTAACGTTCTTTTTTGGCTGTTGAACATTTTGTATCACACTTAGTCCTCATACTGTAAAAGTTACAGATGACCTTAGTCTATACCCATTTCACATTTCTTACAATTACATCACATTTTCTTGACTCAAAACAAAGATTAGTCCTAAACCTGTGGATTACTATGGGACACTTCCTAACCACGCAATAGCCAGCTGGTTTAATTCACCCTACCTTGATAAATAATTAAACAGAAGCTCCAAGAAACACCTAGAAGTGTGTGTTTGTGTGATTGAATTTGAACTTTATGGTTGACCAGATACCTTAAAACATACAAATCATTCATGCTGTAAAGGATGAACACTGATATGGCTTTTGTAACACGACTCTTTTAACCTCTAAAATCAAGAAATTACTAGAATGGCAGAACGGCAGTTTCCATTGTTTCTATAGCTGAAACAGATGTGGCTTATGGGCCAGGAGCTAATTTTGGTCAGGCTGTTAACAATGAGCCTGGTCTGACTAAAACCTGATACTTTACAGCCTGAGGCCCAGCCTGATTGTGAAGTTATTGCATAATATCAGGCCCATGCCAATAGCAGGCCCGTATGCGATTGATGGAGCAGCACACAGACATTTGAAGCAGGGGTGTGGGCGGTGCGGCGCAGGGCGGCTGGCCCCCGAACACAGCCCCTAAAGTGGAGCTGTGTCAGTGCGCCACTGATGTACAACTAAAAACCTTTCTTACATTATATCATTAATAGCCATTATGCTTTTTTTGTTGTTGTTGTTTTGTTTTGTTTTTTTTCCATGTTTTTCGTGCATATTTTAATAATCTCTTGGATGATCTCCATGCATGTTAATGTTAAATATAGTCACCATTTAAATTCAGTTTGTCTGCTGGGCAGAAATTTTCCAGACAGGAGTTCTTTTGACAGCAATGAGACTCATTGATACACTGGGTTAAGATGAAATTACTGCGCAGTGTAAGAACCCCACTGCTCATGTCCTCTGCTCTAAGACAGTCAGATCAATAGATCTGAACATGACATGTTTTTTCCCAAAACCAGAAACCAGAGCGGTAAAACTCAAATTTGTGATGTCATTGGTGTAAAACAGGGATGGGCAACCATGCACCGTGGAGCCCTGAGAGTCCACAGGTTTTCATTCCAGCCAAACGCTCCACCAGCTAATTTTACTGATTAACATCTTTAATCAAGGAGGAGAAACTAATCAGTTTAATCAGGTGATGTAGCCTCTGGTTGGAATGAAAACTTGCGTACCTCCTGCTCTCCATGGCATATGGTTGTTTTTCCTTGATGTAAAGTCTGGACCTGAACCATAAATAATGTGTTAGAAAATTAGGAAAAGTTGACTTGGAGAGCACCAAGGGTATTTTCTGGGAATTTGGGTGCTTTTTCTGGCTCAGAAATAATAACTTACTTGAGAATAAACTAAAACATTCTGTAAGTCTACAAAATCACTTTTGTCTATTTAGCAGCTGTAGACATTACCCTCAAATCATATGACTGTTTTGAGTACTAGTTCTCTGGTTTCTGGTTTTGGGAGTGGTTGTTGCTCATGTTCACAGAAGTGGTTACTCAGTCCTAGACCATAAGATCACCAAATTAATTCTTAATTTAAGTGAAGACCCTTTTTAAAGGTTCTTCAGTTTACTACTATTATTTCCTTTTTAAAATACTGACACAAAGTTGGTGGTGTTTGTGAACTTTAAATTAAAAGAATGTACACTCCTAAAGCGTATCTAAACCCAGTCACTGCACCAAATTTTTTTGCTCTTATCTGCCATCTCATGATTTGACTTATTTTGATCATTTTTAAAGACATAAGTTAAATGAGAGTAGCTGAAAACTAGAAAATTTCTGGAGAAATTTTAATTGTACCTGCTGCTTGGAGCATTTGGTCTTCTGGGTGGTTGCTAGGGTGTTACTAGGGGGTTGCTATGGTCTTGTGGGTGGTTGCTAGGGTGTTGCTAGGTGGTTGCTATGGTGTTTCAGAGAACTAAGAAGCTAAAACTAAGAAAAGTCATAGCACACCACTCCCGATCGAACCGCATGTTTTGATTTATAATTTGCAGGGGTTTTCTCAAATCTAATTATGCAACAAAAGTTGTACGGAAGATTATTTCAAATAATAGTATCGGGGTTTGAATATTAATATTTGAATATTAATATCTGTTTCTTTTCTTTGTTTATTATTTATTTATTTAGTTAGTTAGTTATTTTTACTATATGTGGAAATTATCACTTTATTGAACATAATTAAAATGTCTCCAAGTACTGTTGTCACTTTGAAATGGGTAGTATATAAAAAAAGGCTTTAGTTCTTCAACTGTTCATCTGCTGTGGCTGGTAATACCCTCAAATTAAAAGTGACAGTTTTTCCTGGAAAAGCTGAAGTAACAAGAATGTGGAGCTAAAACATCACATCCATTTTTAACACATAAAGGGTTTATCTTTAACAGTTAACTTGCCCTTACAAATTAACTCTAGACTCATCCTAATCAGGACAGAATTAATAAGAATTGCTGAATAAATCCAGGATTTCATAACAATGGGGTTATTGAATGACCCGCCAGGCATCACATCAGCTGAGTATAGAACCATGCAAGACGCCATTTATCCGTTCCAATTAGCTGTAGTAATCTATGACTTGTTGAAACAAGCATTAGATTACACAGTGGGCTTAGTGTACCAGGGTTAACTTAGGTACCCTGGATAAAACTTTACCTCAAATGCCCTGTGTATTATAAAGTATAGACTATGAAATGAGGTTGGTCAGAAAAACATAAATGCTGCAACACTGATACATTTACACAAAACAGAAATCGTATGGGTGTTGTAAATCAAAAGAGCACATATGTTGATTTAGTTTATCTGCACCTGAATGTGCTTTTTCAGACAGCGTTAAAGAATATAGCTAATATTTCTACAGATAGAGTTTAGGCTGTGTGTTTTAGAGCCACAGCAATCCTCAAATACAGATGATTCTGACATAGAGGCTTAGCTTGAATTCAGTTATATCTGTGTTGACCATCTTGCATGAAGGTGCTTTCAGATGCCATGCAGGCAATGTCACCATCTTCACACCTACAGTATATGAGCAGCAACGCCATGAGTGAATGTTATTTTTAATTTTTTTATTTTTGCCCAAGATGAAAATTTTACTATCTTGCTTCACCCTTGGTAGCTCTCTGGGCTTCACTATTCAGAATTTCAAACAAAGCAGAGAAATGGAAGACCACCCTTCATACTAGTGCTCAAAATGCAGTTCCACCCTTTCCCACATGCATGATGTAAGTGTTAAAACAACACGCTCTAATCCCAAAATGTCTTTTTTTTTTTTTAGTGCTTCTTGCAACCTAAAATAATTCAACGTGTTAAGTTTTTTCCATCTTCCATCAGCACATAACCACCCCCTAAGGCTGTGGCAGTCCCCAGTGATTATCTCCACAGCTCACTGTCTTTACCTGCCATCACTTATTTTAACTAATAAAAAGTTCGTTATGGTTTTTAATGTATCAGCTAGACTAGTGTCAGTCGAACAGGCTGTTGTAGTCGTAGACTTCATGTCAAAGACAGAGACATGGGGAACTTTATGGAAAAAAGAAATAAGGAGGGAAATTCCAGTTTTGCAATCCAGGCTGCTTAACAGCTAAAGACAAAATATTATGGGGACCACATATGATGAAGCACAAGTGATGAAAAGGAAAATGCAAGAATACAAATTTGATTTGACATGTGGAAATCAGAATAGGTAATGACAAAAGTAGTTTAAAATTGTTTTTTTGTTTATTCAAATTGCTGTGATCTGCTTACCTCGCTATTTTTGACTTATTTCGTCTCTGTCCCTTAGCTCAGCAAGATGTTTTTTCTCTTCCCTGACCCTCACTTTAAGAAGACCAAGCACAAGTGGAGGATCATTAGTCCCACTCTGTTGGCAGAGTATGCCTACATACTGAGGACTGGGGTAAGTGCATAAGCAAGCCTTGTTACAGTTGAGGTCACCTGTAGAGCTGGCACCTTTCATGTATTTCTTAATGTTTGTGCGCAGAGATCTATTTTTTGAGTGATGCCTGGTCATAACTACGGACACACCATTGCCTCAATTCGGTAACTTCCAAGTTAAATTCAAACATTTATTTAGTAGCTGGAAAAAAAGGTGACCACATTCTTCATCCATTTATCAGTTATTTGTATTTTGAAGAAATCCCCTCCCCGAATTGATTGAATTGAAAGTGAACAGCCAATGTGGCCTGCAGGTAGTTGACTTTTGTACACACACACATCCCCCTTCCCGGGCTGTCAGGTCTGAGCTGCAGTGGAGCTCTTGGATTTTGTGCTGCATGGAAGGGCGTGCACATGGAGGTTATGGGGAACAATGGAAGGCTTGTATCTAAATTTGGCTTTATAATTTGTCCTTTTCCATGTGTGTGTGTGCGTGTAAGCAGCAGAAGGACGCTCAGCACTGGCTTGCAGCCATACCTGTGCCTGTGGGCAGAGAGGCTGTCAAGAAAATGTTCCTTCATAGAAACAGCTTATACCAACATTAACCTGCCCAGATAACATGCACCCTGTCAAGTTTTTATCCCCACTTGTATCTTCCCTCATCCTGGCTTCAGTGAAGCAGCAGCATCACCGTGCTGACATGCACGCCTGTGCAAATCTGTGCCATTGCTGGATTTTCCAAGAAATATCTGTTCTAGTAATACTATCTGTGCAAGCTCCAAAGTAAACTCCACTAACGTAGGTGATTAACCTCTGTGTTGTCTTTAGGTTATTTTTGTCTTCTTTTTTTTTTTTTTTTTTTTTT
>OMKZ01027972.1:38118-68543 GCA_900302535.1 Neoniphon sammara
TTTTTTGGTTATTTTTTTTTTTTTTTTTTTTTTTTTTTTTTGGCCAGGAACATTGCACTCTACAGTATTGAATAACTGGAATGTTTAAAACAGAAAAAGGGCAAAGAAAAAAAGATCAATGTTTTCAGAGTTTGCACCCAAGTAATATTTATTTATTTATTTATTTTTCATGACCATGTTATTAGGTCTTACATTTTGCTTCCCTTAACTTCTGTGTTTGCCTGGTCATTTCAGGGTTTGGTTTACACCAACACAGATGTGGAGGAAGTCCACCTCTGGATTGTAAAGCACTTCACTGAGCATCCGCTGTTTTCACGTGTCCCTGATGCAGAACTGGTATGCTGACAAGGAGCTTTTCTGTATTGTCTTTGCAAATCATGATGGCTCAGTTAAAGTTGTTCATCCAGATTTTGTCTTGATCTTAAAAATCTTGTAACGTTCTAAGAATAATTTGGAAATGCTGGGTACACTATATAATCTCCGATTAGGCATGAGACAAACAACCACTTTGAGAATAGAAATGAATTTGGTTTATGCTGAAAAGACTCAATTGTAGTTGATATATTTCAGTTAGATACAACCTACAATAATGTACACTGAATCTACATCATAAAAATTTTAATTACCTGAAAAAGGCAAGTTAACGCTTTCACATAAAGCATGGATGAAGTAAGTTTCAGTGGATTTGTCCTATGCTGTGTCCCTGTATGTAGTCATGTTAATTATGCTTTAACAGAGTGTTCCCTTGTTGCTTGGCAGGACGGGGATGTCATCATAAGCCGCTTAGGTACCTGCACAGAGGAAGGGAAGAAGGTGCAGAGAAATGGAGGGAAGAATTTCCTCGCAGTTTTCCGGAGGGTGGAGGATTCACACTAAGACGTGACACAACACAACGGTTTGGATGTGAAATAAACAGGAAAAAGTGTCTTCAGCAGATATTTGTGCATGGACAGCGTGGTGGATGACCAAGAGGCTGCTGCTTTGTGTGTCTGCTCGAGGACCGTGTGGCGCGTTCTTTCAGCTCCTCAACTGTGGTGTGTTTTCTGAAACAAACGGACAACTATTTACGCTGTCACCTGATGGAGGATTTATTATTGAGCCACTTCAGAGACTTCATGTCTGTCAAATGACTTTTTTTATTTGATTAGTAATTGTAATCTCTAATTTTTCAGCTCACAAAGATGTGCCAGATTGGAGCTAAATTTACAAGGATTTTTATCCGTTCAAAGTACATTTATTAAATGCTTTGCATAGCGTTTTTTTCTTTTTCTTTTTCTTTTTTTTTCCTCAGACTCATTTTACTTCTTTTAGTTGTGGACTGCAATTACCTTTGCCAAACCTTGATTACTGTTTTGGATTTCTCATTAAGCCATAAATTCTTTTTGAACATTAACTTGGAATGAAAGATATATATTGGTATTGGTTTTCCTAATATTGGTAGGCACATTATCTAAAACCAGTGAAGAAAGCAGGAACGACAAACACAAAACAAAGACATAGTCTTCGCTCACATTTTAGTCTTGTCAAAATGAGTGAAGTTTCTATGAGACGATGCTAACAATGTTTTTTGGTGTTCATAGAGTTTAATATCTTCTTTGCAGTTACACTGTAAGAAAGTGACTTCAGAATCAAGATTTAGGATGTTGCTGTATTACATTCCAGACTGATCCAAAAGGGCTGAAGGTTATTTTAGTTGTGCCAGATCACATTAAGTATTTGCATTTTAGTCTGAAGTATGGACTTCCAGCCTTTTGTCTTTTTGGTCACACTTTAGAAGAGAGTCACTCTTTGTGGATAGGACTAGTTTTGGATGTGTGTAATTACTTGGCTAATTTACACAAACTTCTAATTAAAAAGACACCACCAGATGCCTCATATTTCTTTGAAATATTTTGCAATGTTTTAAATGCAACCTCATGCACCTCAAATATTTAATTGCATCATGGATTCTGTGCTGCCATGCTACTACAATACTGTGTGAAATACATAATTGACTCAATGACTGATTAAATGCCAGCTTGTGAGTTCCACAGAAAAAACCTTGGTGTTTTTTCTACCACAGTTCAAGTAAAAATAAATAAGGTTTACATCCACATGTGACTTGAACCAGCATGTTGACCATGTTTAGGGTGTGGAACTAATGCATTGGCCCAGAATATGGACATTTAGTCAGTCAAAAGGTCAACCATGTAATCTTCGCTATACTATTGAAGAAGTAGAGCCCATCTCACTGCTTAACTCCTGTTTAGATACATGAAGCTGCATTTAGGGTTTGGCGAGCAGAATTCAAAGTACGATATAGAGAGTTATGGGGCCTTGAGAACCTCCTTGACCTTTTCTGCATTTCGTGGTGTTGAATCCTGAGTTTAAAATTGATAATATAGATAAACCCTGACAACAGTCCTCACATAGCACCCCAAAAGTGATTACACTTTCAAATCTCTGTGGTTACATCTGTATTTGGCACATCTGGACATGGGGATTTTCTCCCATTTTTCCTTGCCGATTTGCTCATTTGGTCAAGTTGCATGGGGCTGACCGGGCCACTTGAGGACTCTCACATTGTTGGAAAGCCATTCCAGTGTTGATTTGGTTGAATACCGAGGGTCATTGTCCTGTTGGCACATATAGTATGGCCCTAATCTAAGGTCTTGGGCATGCTAAAGCTGGTTCTACACAACAATTTGTTGCAGGAGTGTTTGCACTGAACCAAGGGATTGACACACAATAGCATTTAAATGGTTTACATAAGGAGCTGATAAAGGTACAAACAAATGAAAGCCTGGGGCTTTCACTCATTTGCTCCCTTCAATTAAAACATTTAAATCATCTTTTTGAATGGGAACCCTCTCTCTTGCTACATGATAAGTCTTAGATTGAAGCGCACTTTTTATGCCTTTAGCACCACAAGACATTTGCTTTTTGTACTCAAGAATTTATCTGTATTTTTCCATTTATGGTTCGCTCTATCCTTGTGAGTTTCCCAGTCTATACCATGGAAAAGTCTTCCCATAGCACGATGCTGCCACCACCTTACTTGCCAGTAGAGTTGGTGGCAGATGTATGGTGGGTGTACCTGGATTCCACCTGACATAGCACGCTGCATTACAGCTAAAAAGATTTTGGGTCTTTTTTCTCATGCTCTTAAAGACTTTCACATATACTTTTTCAAAGTCCAGGCTGCTGTCATGTGCTTTTTTCCAGGAGTGGTTTCCTTCTGGCCACTTTACCATTCAGCCAGGATTTAAGCAGCGCTACAGATCTCACATCACAGCCAAGAAACTCTGGTCTTCAGTCTGAGGAGTCTTTTGGTTCTTGGTCACCTCGCTGACCAAGGTCCTTCTTGCCTGGTTACTCAATTTGGTCAGACAACCACTTTGAGGAAGAAGTCTGCCTATTTTCCTGATAATGGAGCCCACTGTGCTCTTGTTCCCCAGATCTGTGCCTTCTCTCAATTTTGTCTGTGAACTCCACAGGCAGTTTTTTTGGACTTCACCAGTAGAGCTTCTGTTCCACAAGCACTGTCATCTGTGTAGATATACAGCGTGTTTTGTTCTGAAACATGGCCAATAAACTGCATCACCAGGTGGACTTCAGTCAAAGTGTTGAGACATCTCAAGGACCTTCAAAGGAATTTAGACACATTATTTTAATTTTTCTCAGCAAATGCGTTGAATACTGACTCAAAATATTTCTGCTTTTCATCTTTGATTGATTTTGTAAGGCATTGTGAATGCAAATGTCCACTTTAACATTATGGGTTATTATGTGTAGGTCATTGACCAAAAAAAAAATGTCTAAAGTAAGTAAACTCTGTTTTCCCCAGTACATTATACACATTTATAACTGGACAAGGCAAGTTGATTGTTGGTCTAACATAAAATCCAGAAAGACTTGTTATATTATCCACCTCTACAGCACATGTCTAAACTGCCTACTAAATGTCATCATTTTATGCTTTTAACTGTATTTTACAGGTAGGTATTTTTCTCTGTCTGAAGTTTGGAAACGGGATGGTGCAGGTTTGAAGTTTGCCCCTTTTCAGCTGCAGGGGGTGTTGGTTAGGGCATGACAGCACATGCTCCAATGATAAAAACCTGCACACTGGAAAACTTGTGGTGAATGCAGAGTGTAATGTAAACACTCACACACTCTCAGTCTTGAAAACTAGACACAGGTAAACCAACAAAACTAGAAACCATTTCACACATTTGATCTTTGCATGTATTTTGTCACAATTCTCATGGCTGACGTTGAATTGGCTCTATACCTGGCTCATTTTTCCACATTATACCCATAACATTTCCTATTGAATCTAATAACTTAAGATTCATGGCCAACATACATGCATACCTTCCTTTTACATCACTGTATGATGTAGGCTCTAAAAGTTCCACCTCACTGCTGTCATTTTGGATTGCAACTGTTGTATAACCTTAGCCAAGCATAATATTTTGAAAGTGTCAGATGGCCTTCCACCACACCACTACTCTACCCTCAGTTATTTCCCTTTACATGAATGGCCTTTACACCATCAAGCAGGGTAACCACTCACATATGTTGCAGCTGCTTATCAATGCTACTACACAAATGCACAGAAACAAATGTTTAGTTTTACCCACTATGAGCACGTTGGCCACAGGGTTGCATTAAACCATCTTGGCAAGCAGACTGAGTTTTACATAGCGTACAAAGTTTTTTCGGTCAGCAGTGACTTGAAGAAAAGGATCCCTTCCGGGCATGTTTCCCACATGCTGTTCAGAGCCAAACATGACTGAAATCGTACAACTATTCTTGAACCCACTCCGCCTCTCTGAATATTCAGTAAGCAGACAGTGTGTTTTGTTTTCCGCCAATAATCCAAGATATACTGTAAGTCTTATTCACCATGAGCATGTGGGTTTAACTCCATCTGTGGATGTATGATAAACATGCATAAACCCACACAAACAAAGCAGTGTTTGCTCAGCCCTGACACCAAACATTTCTCCCTCTGTTCCCAGGCTAGCTGCACCAGGTTATGATGAAATAGTTAATCTCTTAATAATTAAGCAATTTTCTGGGTTCTACTTGCTATCTTTGAGACTAGAGTCCAGTAGTCTGCTCAAATAAATGTTTCTATTCTGTTATAAATGTAATTATTTGTTATAAACATTTGGCTTTATATCATTGTAATCAGTCAGAGCTGACTGAAGGCTGTAGGCATGAGGCTGCAGGTCGAGTGCCGAAGATAATCACAGTTGTGCTGCAATCATCTATTTTGCTTCATGGTAATAATTTGCATGGGAGCATGCTCAAAGTTTTTCCTTTATTTGTTTGTGCATGAACTGGGTGAAATTTTCTTCAAATTTATCACTGCCATATCAATTAGCATCCAAGTAACAGAATAAAACTTTATTTTCTGTCTCACAAATTCAAGGGTCAGCAATGAAAAAATGAAATGAAATATCCTCATTTTCAATGAAAAAAACAATAATAGTACAGTCAGACATACGCTGAAACATAGAGAACGCTCTGAGTAAACAGCCCAAGTATACAAAAATAGTGCAAAGTCAATGACTAGTCATTTACTAGAATCTTGCATTTCGTTCATGTCCTTCAAATCAGTGTTTACTAATCATGTTTTAACTGAACTATTTTATTTTGATTGGATATATTTACACGATTTTTGTAAATCCAAATTCTTTCTTTATTGCACACAAAAAATCATGTCTCACACATTTCTTTCATCCTAAATGGGTTTTTATAAATGCAAAAACCATCATAGAGCACATGATTTCTTTATAGCGTGAAAACAACACGGCTGCTGATGAGTCTGCTTTATGGGATCTCTGATGTTAGAAAGTGGAGCTGCTGATCCTATTATTACTTTATTATTATTTTATCGCCATGCGGCATCAAAGATATTTGAGTCAGCCAGAGTATATCACCAAACATCTTAGTACAATCAGGTCATCAAATAAGACTTTAAACAAATAGGCCTGAGGGAAAACACAGACAGAAGCCTCATTGTTGGTGTTTGACAACACTATGCTGCAGTAAATGAATGTGGATGTTGTCTTTGCTTCTTACTGAAGAAATTTGGTGCATCTGGGACATCACAATGTTTATGACGTCAAAGGCAAATCACCCTGTCAACTTGTTTACACAGCCAGCTGTCCACTGTTGTTGTCAGTACTTCATCAAAACACAACACTAGCCACTTCACTCATTAAATAGTCAACCCGCACAAGGCTGAAATTTACAATTAATATGTAACGGCAGCCCTCACCATGGCACAGTAGATCATTGGAGTTATCATTATTGCCATTGGGTATCAGTTTCATTAATAAAATTGTGCGCCCTATAAAGCAAATGCAAGTGATTTGGCCTCAGGATGCCTCAGGACACTTTGCCGAGACTGTGCTCCTTCCTCTCTCGTAAGTGACCAACACTGCTGAAAACCCCCAGGGTCCCATCTCTGGCCCTGCCTTCCCACTTGGCCATCGATGCAGCCACTGTCCTGTTTCTGTCATCTTAGGCTATCTATGGACGGATTTCCTTGTCACATCATGCTTTCCTGCATCATATGTGCTCTTGCCTATGTTTCAGCACCTTGTTCTGATTCATTGCTGACTAATTAGATCTACATAGGCTCATTTTGTTTGTAAAGTCTTTTTAGACTAGTCTGTGATTAAGAGCTTTATAAATAGATCAACTTGAACTTGAGCTGAGCTGCTAATCTTTCCCCAGTCCTCACAAACCCAGACTTGTTCCCTGCCTTTGGTGCTATCAAGCACCAGAAGCCCCCTGCAACCCCAGCTGACCAGAGGATCTCCAGATCTGTACTCTCACCATTCTCCTTCTACCCATCTAACCACTCTCATCATGGTGGGGTAGTTCATTCATTGTGCACCTCCACCTCCTTTCCTCTCTCTACTCCAGATTTCTTGGCTCTATAATTACATCTTACAATATTTCCTACATTTGCCATGTCGTTGACACTCAATTTTATCTTTGTTTTCCTTCCTGATACTCAGGTTGAGGCGTGCATCTTTGCTTGCTTAGCTGACGTTTCCAGCTGGATGTCTGCCCACCACAAGTTCAGCCTAGACAAGACTGAGCTACTATTCTTCCCTGGTTAATCCTGTCCTCTGAAAGACCTTTCTCTCTCTGTTTGACGACATCACAGTGACTCCTGCCCAGACCACCAACAATCTTGGTGTGACTCTACACAGCTGACTTCCCTCACTAGCCCAGACTCTGCCCAAATCTTTTCTTAAAGCTTAAGTTATCTCAGTTTTAATGGAGAGATGTACTGACAAGGGTACCCATCAAATGTCTTCAGCCTCTACGCTCTATTTCACCTCATCTTCAGCTTCTCCAGGCCACCATATCTCCATGTCCCATGTCACCCCACTTCTGCACCCCCACTGCCTACCTGTGATGGGTTATTTTATTCCAACTCATTTTCCTTGAAAGACCCATATGTCCCTCCCCGATCCCTACCCTAACCTTAACCATCTCCAATCTACATCTAAACTTAACCATGTCTAACCTGGCTCATTCATTATTGCTACAAAACCAAATCCCTGGTTAAGTCAGGTGAACATCAGCGATGCTTTTTGTTTTTGAGATTGTCTCTAGTTTTCTGTTCCACATCATTCCCTTTTTCCTCATCACAAAAAAAAAACGCACAGGCTGGCTTATGCATACTCAGTCATATATAATAGGAATAGAGCTCTGCAGGAATAGCTGTCATGATGGGCAGGAACAAGTGGAGTTAGGTGTGAGCAGAGTGTGTACCTGTTCATCATTCATCCCCTTGATTAATCAAATAAACCATCCACTGATTATAGTGTCTTTATAGACTATATAAGATGCACACAATTATCTCAACCCAGGAGCAAATCTATCTGGTGGCCGTGGATGTTGTCACTGTAATGAACATATAGAGTAGAATCCCAGGATGCTAAAACCTCTCTGAAACCCTGCAGATGCCCTTTATCATGTCTGCCTTTAAAACCTATTTCACATTTAGTTATCATGACAGTGATTTCAAAAACAGCACAATGACCTTGGCAAGCATAAAATGCATTTGAGCATGGTCACTTAACTACTTCTTGGTTCTTTATTACCACATCACCACAGCTTCAGATTCTGTGTACTCAGTTGCTGCTGTTTGGCATTTGACTGTCAATGTAACAAACTCCATGCACAGCCCAACTGTTTGACTCACATAACTGTTTTCCATATTTACTTTTTATTAGAGCACTAATGAACAATCAGCTTTCCTTTTCGTGGGCTTTTGATTAACATATAGAGATGCAACGGAAACTGGTTTTAGTAAGTAGTAAGTAAATAAGTAGTAAGTAATTCATTTAGTAAGTTGGCACATGTCACGATGTAGCAAGGAAGGTGGACCCAAACTCAAGAGCCAGCAGACACGGGGACTGAAGAAATAACTATTTAATACAACAATAAAGTTACACAAAGAAAAACACAAGCAGCAAGGAACCAGGAACACTGGAAGCACCGACAGCAACACTGGGAAGGTAGACAAACAAACTGACAGAGAACAAAGGAAACTGGCAGATATAAATACACAGGGAACTAATCACAAGAACAAGACACACCTGGAGTGGGGAGGCACAAGGAAAAGGAGGGAAACACTGGGATTGGTTAACGAGGGAGACAATGAGGGTGTGAGGCAATGAGACCAGGGCAGGGCTGATGAGACTAACACAGGGCAGGTGTGCAGGGGACCACAGGCTGGGAAGGGCTACAGGGAAACAGGAGGGCCAAACAGAGCAAGACAGAAAACCAAAACAAGGGATCCAGAATATAAGAGTCAAAAACAAACTAAAACCCCAAAATACAGAAAGTCCATCATAAAAAGTCCCAGACACAAAGAAAACAAGAGTCCAAAGAACAGAACCATGACAGTATAGTCCTTATCTGTACCCAAAACCCCAGAATATTCACTTCATTTTTGCCTTTACTAAATTTAAAAATGAACCAGGGCCTTTGGGACAGAAAACATTTTGTGTATCAACAAAGTTACTTGGCAAAATTACCCACACAGCTCTTCTTGGTTTTAACGCTGAAGCTCAAGCATAAAATGAGCATACAACAGAGCAGAGCAAGCTACTGTGACCCAAAATACATTTTTGGAATAAATAAATAAATAAATGCATAAATAAAATTAAAAGCATTTTTAACACACAATAGATAAACATGACATCTGTGTCACATGAGGTGTTAATGCAATGGAATGATGATTCATGTGCCATAATCAATTATTTTTGTAGAAAACACATGAAATGAATAAAGTGGTTTACATTTTTGTTTGTAAATTAATAATTAATAGTGATTTGTATTGATGTCATTATATTTTCTGTGACCCACAGTGAACACAGAATGAATATCCTGAACAGTGAACATTATTAGCCCCTTAGTACCTGACAGTCTTATTGGTGGTTTCATCATTGCTGTGTGTTCAAGCTTTTTTCAAACCCACAAATCTTTATTTTAAATTTTAGCGGTGATCCAAAGCTTTCCAAAGATACCAGATATGTCCTGCTGCTGAACCACAGGGAAACATGCACTAAAATGGTGCACTAGAAATGTAGATATTTTCTATTTAATGTAATGGTGCAGCTGTAAAAACATGGTGTCTTGTGTTTGAATATCTCACTTAATATAAGCTTGATGTAGCTTCAATGAAGTGTTGCAATCATTAGATGCAGAATATGTATGTGGCAGTGTTGTACAATATGGGGGAAAAGCTTTTTTCTAATTATGCAGCAGGGGAAATTTGAGGGAAATCAGTAAGGAGTTAGGAGCAAGACATATGTATACAGTAACTCAATTCATCATTATTTTCCTTTAGTTAATCCTTAATTAAATCAAGTAATGTCCTTCTGACATGTGAAGTGTCGGGGTTACTGTACATCACTACAGAAAAATATAATGAATATTGAGAAAAAACGTTTTGACATACTGTTGAGTAATCATCTCAACAGGCATTGAAATATGTATTACACTATGCACCCAGGGATTAAAACACTATCACAATGTCAGGTCACTCCCCTCTTACAATGTATGAGGTCACTTTTTGAGTAATTATTTGACATACTATACCCAGGCGACCATGTTACAGTTGTGACCACTGGAGCACCAGAGGCAGAGCGGGGGGGGTAAAACTCCAAATCTCACCAGGCTGCTGAGTGAGGAAAAACATGCCCTGAGACTTATGTACTTTCTCATTCATGTGGACATTTAGGTACATACACATACACGCAAAAGACACTCTGCTAATACCACCCAGACAGGCAGACTGTAGCTGTGACCTTTAACACACTAGTCTGGGAGTAGCAGCCTCCCTTCTGGGCACTGGGCCAATACAGTAGAGGGAAAGAGCTCTCAGGCTTTCCCTGCTGCGCTCCATAGCATGATCTCCAACTGGGCCACATCAGTTTGCACTGCACGACAGCACAAAGAGACCATTCTTTCACAGGATTTCATATTATGTTTTTCATAATCAATATTAATCCCCCTTTTCTCAAGCAAGGCCAGATTAATTAAAACGTCTGGTTTTGGATAGGGTTTCGTTTGTGTCAGCTTCTTGTGTGGTCTTAAATCCAATGAAGGGAGAAAATGAAGATGAGCACCTCAGTCATTGTTCCAGGGGGAAATTCTGACGGTTAAATATTGAAACAAGGAGAGGGAGGGATATTTTTAAAATACATAATCTAAACTGTAATTGCAGCCTTGCATGCAATCATGAATATGCAGCCATGATTTCAAAAGCCAAGCACTTTCTCCTGCAAGTTGGTAAATGGTAATATCTGATCAGCTGTCAAACAAATCTTGAGAGTGATTTGTTTGCAAAATGTTGCACACAACTGCAGCTTGGGTTTCATAGAGCTATTGCTGAAGAAGCCGTTGTTTAAAAGTTGTTTGTGTGCTAATGTAAATTTCAGAGGTCACTGCTTATCTTTCACACTTGAAGATAACTGTACATCTTCCATTGAGTGATCATTTGACCGTGCAGTGCTTGGATGTTGTAGAAGTCTCGTGTACATGTCTCGTGCATAGACCGCTTTTCTGACAGATTGGGTTTCCAAAAAAGGAGTCTGATTCACATGTCCAGGTCAAGTAAATAGTCAGCTCCGATCTGAGGGAGGCACGGCCGTGTTTCAAAGTGCTTTTGCAACAATTCCCTTTTCTCAGAGGCTTCATTCAATACAGCTGGAGCACTGCTCAGTTCCCCCAAACCCAGGACTTTGCAACGATTTTATATTCATCGACTCACTGTCCAGCCCAATCTATCCCTGCCATCACTGCTGGTGTTGTGTCATGCTTCTGTCTTGCACCTTCACTGTTTTATAAGTAATGCAAATCTTGTGCTGTATTTTTTCTTAAAATTAATCTAATGTTTAGAGGTCAGAAGTGTTCTTATTTATTTATTCATTATTTATTTATTCTATTGCATTCATTTATTTACTGCTTACTTAGTGTAACAAGAGCTCATACAGACATTTGTAGTCAGTACTTGCTTTCGCCGCTGACATTACAGTATCTCATTTTGGCCATTGGTGTGGGGTGTGTTTAAATCCCTCATAAACTAGTCAAAAATGCTTCCAAAACTGGGTTGTTCGCTGTAGCAGCAATAACTGCTTATTTGTATTTTTTGTTTCTTTGTTTTTTTGTATGCTTCCTGATTTTGCATAAACTTTTTTCTCCCAGGGTTTCCCCATTTACTATATTTACTTTTTATTTGATCATATTGACATCACAGACTATATTTATGTTTTGTTATATCTTATAACAAATGTTATCAGATTTTATTACATCTAATCTACATACTAGCAGCAGCAGACATGGAGCTACATTGTATATTGCACCCCCTCAGGCAAAATAAATCAAGCACTCATTTCTTGCCTCTGCAGCTTGCCGACACGTGAGATCAGCCAAAGTCAAAAATAATAATTTTCCTAAAACACAAGGTCTGTTTGTAACAGTGTTCTACATAAGATAGCCCCATATAGCCCATGACAAAAAAAATGAATTATGTCAAAAGTCACCCTTTATCCTATACAGTGGGCCAGGCGGACATGTGATGCAGCAGTGAAAAGAATCCCCTGTGGAATTAATTTGCTTACTCGCTGTTCCACTCAATAAAACACCATACTGTCTCTTCATGACTGAATCACAATCTCACAGGACAGAAGGCGCGAACACTGTAGTGAATCTACTCCAATATAAATAATTTCCTGATAATCCAGGTCCATGAATTAGGCTAAAAGCTCACAGGTCATTTTAGGATAACTTTTCGTAGGCCACTGCAGTTTTAGTTACCAATCCATAAAGCTTTCCCTTCCAGTCTGGCACAGGATACACACAGTTTTATACACACCTAGTGTATCTTAATATCTTTTAATTCAAAATAGCATAGGCCTGGTATTAGTGTAATTGGTAATAAGTTTCCACAAAGAAAAGGATCCATAGTAACTTCATATTTTAAAAGGATTTTATAAAAACATCACAGCAAAACTGTAAGAATTGTTAATGCACTATAAAATCGCACACTACAGGTCCCAGCAGGGATACTATGGTGATCCTTAGTGAGTGCTCATTCTTGTCTATTTTTTATGGTCCTGCTGAGATTGCATACACAGCCAGTAAATTTCATTGCCATATTTCTGTGAAACTGGACGATCTTTGAGGTAGTTAGAGCCCACGAAATATGGGAGCAAATGTCAAAGCAGATTCCGAGTACAGCCTGGGGTTATTACTTCACAGCATAGTCCGCACACATGGCGCATTGGATTGATTCCAGTTCAAATTAAATCAGGTCAGGATTTTCTTTCTCGCCAGGAAACCCCCAAGTCAGCAAAGGATTTGGTAATAGTTAGGCCTGCAATTAATGCCACCAGGTCTGGAAAAGCCATGTCTGTGCCTATTTGGCCATTTAGTTTAAGCTGAAAATTAAAGTCCTGTATCCTTGTCACTGTAAGACCCAGTCCCCAATGAAAAGTCATGATTTTCCATTAATATTCCCATAGGGACTTATTGTGTGTCTGCAGTGCTTATTAGTGAGTAAATTATGACCTTAACATACTCTGTGGTATTTTTATCTCCTATGGCAATTCCATAACATTTCTGTACAGTGATATGTGTGTGGTTTCTTTCAAAACTATATTTCATGATGGATGTAGTTGATTTTGGAAAAGGCTTGGCCAGTAATTTTACAGTAAACATAAGCTCCAGTCTGCTCCAAATACCAGCTTTCAAAATAGTTGATGATAGGCCATTGACTGTTTTTCCCCCATTTAGATAAATATAATCTATAATAACATTGGCCTTGAAGGTGAGTTGTCTTATCTTAGCTTAAGCACACAAGACATAACATCCACAAGTTCATGATCACTCTGTCCTATATGTGTCAGTCTGCTACGGCTGTCAGAGAGCAAAGTGCTTTACAGGAAAACAGATAAGCCCAGAAGCAGTGGCAAAGAATTAATGTATTATTTAGCTCGGTCTCCACGTGCGTTCTTTCTGGGATGGTCTGTCCTCAGCTCTCTGATTGGACACACCCTCCAAACAGTTCACGCCCTTCGCTGTCCCATCCAAGCGGGGCGGGACTTCAGGCTGTAATACTCCCGTGATTGGCCTAGAATAATAAAATTTACAGCTTTACCTCTGTGGCCCAGAGGAGCAAGTCGTGCGTTATAAATACAGCCTCCAGCCGAGAGGGAAAAAATGAGCTCCGACATCCAAGGGACCTACGTCCGGCCACCGATCCATGATCTCTGCGAAGAGGATGCTGCAGCAAGCTCTTAAAGTGTCCGGCCGGAGCGCCTCTCCTTTGGTGAAGTGGATGGAGAGGTGGGCTGAGGGCGCATCGGCTGGTCCGGAGAGGACCAAGGAGCAGGCATTGAGGACGCTGGATGAGATGCCGGGACCGTCGGTCGCTAGTTTCGCCTGGGACTTGTTTGCCAAACGGGGGCTATCACGGCTCCACGAGTTACAGGTAGGCTGGTAAAGTTTTTCAGACAGCTTCCAAGAATTTTTTTTAGCCTGAGATAAATCTTTACAGGGTCAGTTCATAGTTTACCATATAATAGGCTATAGGTCTAAGCAGTATCACATACATGCAGGTTATATGAGGATAAGGTCTTTTAAGTGAAAAAATTATTACATGTGTGTAAATTTAGTCCTGAAAACATAATTGATTTATGTAAATAAAAGTGATTGTTTCCCTTATGATGATCATTGACTGGAAGTCATAGTTTACCCTCTTTTTCATTTATCACTATATCACTGACCATAAGCTGTCTACTTAGCCATAACTGATTGCAGGAAGATTTTTATAGGCTAAGACTAGGCATGAAAACAGTAAAATAAAAAATAAAAAATCTGAAAACCATAATATACTGATCTACTAATGTACATAATGTACTGACCACAATTTCTGCTTCCAAATAAGCCAGAATGAAAATAAAAAGTAATCAAGAATTCTTTCCAGTTTCAGTTTTAGTAGTTCAGTTTCAAGTAATCCAGCCATTTGGCTAGGATCAAGAACTAAGTTTTGAAGGGGGGGGGCATTACTGCTGGCCAGATTTGTCTAAACACCAAACTATGTCAGGCAAGTTCTGAGGAAAACTGAGCTTATCACCAGTTATGGTCTATGTAATAAAATAATCTGCATGCAGGATTATGCCAATCATCCCATAACTCTGTATGTATGTTACAAAGACAAGCCTCTCTCTCCTGTCACAGCTGGAGGGTGTGCAGCGGTATGGACCCATGTGGAAGGCCAGTTTCGGTCCCATCCTGACAGTGCATGTGGCTGAGCCAGCGCTCATCGAGCAGGTACTGAGGCAGGAAGGCCAGCACCCCATGCGCTCTGACCTTTCCTCCTGGAAAGACTACAGGAAGCTCAGAGGACATCACTATGGACTCCTAACATCGTGAGTGTTTTTTTCTGCTGTCATCTCAACGCCTTCTCACATTCTGTACCTTTCTCTTTCCCCTCCTCAGGCTGTTCCACTCCTCTGTCCTCTTCCCTCATGTGGACAAACGTCAGAAGCCCCACATCACAATACAGTTTTAAACTAAGCAGAAAATTATATGACTTGTGATAATGATTCATATCAGTTATATTTTATACTTTAACATAATATGATAAAGTAGATGAATGTGAATGATGAGATGAAAAAAAAAACATTAGTTACTGTTTGAACCAAAGATGGTCACTCACGTGAGTTAGTCAGATGGACAAGGTGATAATTAGAAGCCAAACTTACAAGACTTTAAATTATTTACATAGTATACTGTCCTGTATACCATGTCTGGTGTCAAATTCTTTGCTGTGTTTTTAAATGTGAATGAGGTATAGAGGAAAGACTGTTTCAAAACAGTAGCTGAATATTCCCAGTTGAAAATATATAATAGTAGTTTTCAATGTATGCACAAATATGTATTTGTTAGCATCTTTTCCTCGTGTGTCTGCCTAGTGAGGGAGAAGAATGGCAGACAGTGAGAAGTCTCCTGGGGAAGCACATGTTGCGGCCAAAGGCAGTGGAAGCTTATGATAAAACCCTGAACAGCGTGGTCAGTGACCTCATTGCCAAACTTCACCTTCTCAGACGTCCCGAAGGCCTCATCACCGACATCGCCAATGAGTTCTATCACTTTGGCCTGGAGGGTAAGGTTTGATACTGTATCATGCATCACTACAGGGTGAACCACACCTTATAAACGTTTGTTACTGGGGCCGGCCACACTAAGGTACATATATTATCTGCTAACACTGATATGTTACACACATGTTGAAGCAGGGATATATCACTGATAATGCTCTAATACATTGAGCTCAGAGAAATTAACAGTAGCATAAACATGAAAGGCCAGTCAAAAAAAAAAATCACAATTCTTTTATAGTCACTAAAACCAGAGTCAGTATATAAGAATTATGGTTTGTAAAGGACAGTTTATCATTTACCTAGATGCTCAGCTCTTTGCAATCAAATGCTTTCTCAGTTTGGGTCCTTTCAGAATACAATTGTGTTGGCATCAATTTTACTAAATATTCAGAGAAAAACACTGAAATATTTTTTTTCCATCTCATTTAGGCCTAATACCAATTCAGATCAACTTGTAATTTTTGAATAAAAGTACAACTGTATGACAGATCACTTGTCACTCCACACCCGAGGCTACACCAGAATAGATAATAGTATTGTCTGCATAGGAACATAATATGCGATTCTTTAACCTCTGTGTATCCTGCTGTGCTGCTGTTGGCCACTGAGCAGCTCCACTGGGGGTTTGCTGCCTCAAGGGCACCTCAGCAGTAATTGTTGAAGGAAGAGCATTACTCATTCATTTTCCTTGCCCAGATTTTCTGAACCAGTCCACAGAGTAAAGCCAATGGCCTTATGGTCAAATGCCCAATTCTCAAACATTTATGCTGCCTTAGCCCGAATTACCATATTGTTGAATGGGAAAAAGAACTTGGCCAAGAGCTGAACTCTGAGGTATAGCCATGATTATTAATAAAACCTGAGTGAACTCCATACATTCAGATACATTTAGTCCTATCTTGCCAAAAAACTGGAAACTTGGAACTTTGAAATTGAAGGTTAACTAAGCAAAAACAATGTTAATAAAGGGTAAGAAAAAAAACTTTGAAATACATAATGCACAGAGTTTGTGCATCAAATGAAATTAGTTTGATATAACTTAAAGTTGAACTGTGCACCTTCTCACTCTGGCAGCCCCAAGAGGCAATAAGAGATAACTGTTCGAATTTTCAAACGTTTGAAGGACGTCATCACCCAGTAGTCGGTCATGATGTGATTCCACTAAACTGCACTCTGTACACACAAAATGTTTCTGTTCTTGGTGGCTTTTGGGGTGGAGCTGATGAAAAAAAAAACACATTAGTGAGTCCAACTTTCTCTGGATGCAGTGCTGGCCCAGTGGTGTTTAGGAGAAAGATTTGTACTTTGTTCTTAATTTGTGATTCAACACTGTATTCAACACTTTCATTTGGTCAAACAAGGCAAATCATCTCACTCAGATAGCATTGATAGTCAACTATGAATTGCTATCACTATTATACAAATGAACATTTTGGAATAAAAGCTCTCCTTGTTGTTTAGCTTAGCTATAGTTAAATTTCTGTGGTGTGTAGGTGTGATAGACCTGTTAAACCTTGCAGTACATATAAAAAGTAATTCCTGTGAATCCTTTTATATGTCTTTCAGTCTTCTCATGTTGACCTTTTTTGTTGACAGGTATTTCCTCGGTGTTGTTTGAATCCAGAATTGGTTGCCTGGATCCTGTTGTTCCAGCAGAGACGGAGCGCTTCATCCAATCAGTCAACACCATGTTTGTAATGACACTTCTTACTATGGCGATGCCAAGTTGGTTACACCAGTTGTTCCCTAAACCCTGGAACACCTTTTGTGAATGCTGGGACTACATGTTTGAGTTTGGTGAGTTGCGCAACATCATGGTTATGACAAGTTTATCATAATATAGTGTTTTTCTAAATATAGTATTTATTTCTGCTTTGCATCACTTGACTTTTGTGTCAGTAGAGGACAAGGTTGCAAAAGACCTCTTACAAACCCCTTATCAAAATTAATAACTTTGATACTGATATGTTTAACACACGTTTTAAGCACAGACCAAACAATGCTTTCCAGAAGAAGAAAACTGTAACATATGATGGATAAAAAAAATCATATAAAATGAAAATGTAAATGTAAATAGAATATCTGATATATTAGAAATAAAACAAAATAAAATAAAATAAAGAGTCTTCAAAACTCAAATGCAAGTCAATAAATTTCTTTTAAAAGTAGATCTACAAGTACAGTCAAATTAATCTGATGTATTGCAGGGAAGCATCTTATCTAAACTTGGTCAGTGGACAAATTTCATGACTGAGCACTCTGAAAAGATGGCACATTTAACATTAAACTGCATTTGCAGATTTTGTTTCATCTTGCACATGAGTAGGATTTTGGGATCACACACTTGATGACGAGGTAAAGGCTGGGATCAAAGAGTACCCAGAACCTCGTGCCACACAATCCCCAAATCTTGTGAGAACATGAGTTCTCACGCTACCAGAACTAAAACTAACGTGGAAGTGGAGCATTTTTCTGTCCGCACTTGTATTTTTCTCCTTTTCTCCTACTAAACTCTCATTAGCTGTTGCTGATCATGTTCAAATTTGAGTTTTTGACCCATTCACAATTCAAGAGTGGTTAAAACCCGTGAAGATTTCAGTAGTAAAAATCAAACATATTTAAAATTATCAGGCTGGTCCCAACTGATCATCATAAACCTTAACCCGCACACACCAGAAGACCACCTGTGCTGACTGTCCATTTCCACTGTCTTAAACCTGCTAATGATTGTCATATCATGGCTATAACTGCCCTATGTAATCTGCTCTCCATCTACAGAGAGCCAAAGAGCCTCAAAGTCTGATAACAGCTTTGAAAGTCTGTGATATAATCAGTGCAAAATCAATATAATTGTTGTAAAAACTTGCATATTGCAATTACAATGCAGACCTGTACTTCATTACGTCCTTAGGATTATTGGGTTATTAGGTTAACACTTGGACCAATGGTGTGACCATAGTTACGCATGTGTTAAAATGTTTCCATGATTATTTTTGTCTGATTAAGTTGGGTCTTTTGATCTTGCAGCCCATCATTCATTATCAGTACTCACTGTTAATAATCTTTAAGGATGTGGATGATGTGTTAGTCTGCCTTGACTTCCTACATTCTCATATGGACCTTTGACCTCTATCCTTCAAGCTAAAGGTCACATTGACCAACGTCTGACGGAAGAAGCGGAGAAGGTGGCGCGTGGAGAGAAGGTGGAGGGCCGATACCTCACCTACTTCCTGTCCCAGACGGGGCTGCCCATGAAGACCGTCTACAGCAACGTCACAGAGCTTCTTCTGGCGGGGGTCGACACGGTAAGAGTCAATCCCAGTTTTCATCCATTTGCAATCTTGTTCTTGGCAGTCACGTATCTTAGAGCTGGGTGATATCGTGATATGAGACTTGATATCATCTGGGATTTTGGATATCAGAATATCATGGATTTAAAGGCTGCATTACAGCAAAGAGATGCAATTTTTTGAACTTATTAGACTGTTCTGGGTGTTCTGTTATAAGACCAAGCTGGTAGAGTGCTTAGTCATCATATCCACATTACTAATGATTGTCTATCAAAAAATCTCTTGCGAGTAAATATCTTATGAAAGCACCAATACTCATCCCTACAATCTCGTCACAATATTCTTATTGAGGTATTTCGTCAAAAATATTGTGATATTTGATTTTGTCATTATCACCCAGCCTTAATGTATTCTGTGGGGCAACAGCAAGTGTGCAGACGACTGAATACGTGTAAATGGCACCACTTAATCTACCTCACTCCAAATCATACAAATAAAATGAAGCTCACCTTTGCTACATCCACTGGTGTGGTCACTTTGTTGTAATCTGCTCTCCGTCCCTCTGACAGCTTCCCCTGTTGTGCCCTGTGTGTTTTCAGATCTCCAGCACAATGTCCTGGTCGTTGTACGAGCTGTCCCGTCACCCTGAGGTGCAGGCCTCACTTCGAGATGAAGTGTTGAGCGTAATGGAGGGTCGTACAATACCAGAGGCAGCAGACGTGGCCCGCATGCCTCTGATGAAGGCCACTGTCAAGGAAGTGCTAAGGTATAATTCAGTAGGAGGCAGTTGTTCCTCTGATGACCTCTTTATTTCCATTTCCCCTGTGAAATGTCATTGTGAAACTGTACTTACATTACTTACTTATTGGACTTTGGTTTTCCAGGTTGTACCCTGTCATTCCAGCCAATGCCAGGGTCATTACAGGAGGAGACATTCAGGTTGGAGGCTACCTCATTCCTAAAAATGTGAGTATATTTTCATTTTCAAATTTATACCTACTGGGTGTTGAGGTTTACCCTTAAGATACCCTTGGTAGTTGCGTAAACTAGCACACATTCTTGAAAAATCATGCATACACTGTGAATTTATGGATTCAAATCTGGCTCAAACCATTTTGTTATACTGTCTTAGTGTCCAATAAAAGAAGCGTCCTTATTGTGCTAAATGGATGTACCAGTGCTAATGCATGGTTCACCTTTTCAGTACAACAGATATCTGACTGTAAAATCTTTCCATCCAGACTCTGATTACTCTGTGCCACTTTGCAACATCGCGGGATGCAGCAGTGTTTCCAAATCCAGATGAATTCCAACCTCAGCGCTGGCTCAACAGGGACCATAGTCATCACCCCTACGCCTCTGTGCCCTTTGGAGTGGGCAAACGCAGCTGCATTGGCCGCCGTATCGCTGAGTTGGAGCTTTACCTTGCACTAGCCAGGGTGAGTTGACCAGATTTGACCTTTATGTTTTTTAAGGGGTTACATATGGACATATGGTGTTGGGCAGATTAGTCAGAAAATATAATCCTGGATGATTACATGACTCATTACATGACTCATTTTTAGAACACTGGAACCCAAATTCATGACCATTTGCCATATGCAGTACTATGAAAATTCTGTTTGCTAATGATAAGAGGTGCGAGCAGATATGTATTATATCATCATGTTTGCAGCATTGATCATGGCACACACACTACACTGATAAAAAGGCATAATCCAATATCAGTTCACCCCCTCTCACCCGGATTGAGAGATTTAAGGAGCCTACAGTTGATAGGTTAATACTTTTGGCACCAATTAAACTAGAAACAGTGCCACAGGTTGAGTTGAGAAAGGTGTAGAAAGAAAGAAGTTGGATAGTATATAAGTAGCAAAAGTGACTATTTTGCAGGTATTGCTCAGCAGTTTGTTAGATTGTTAGAGAAAAATCATATAAGTCTACATTCAGGGTTTATATTTAACAGTGACTGAAGGATTAACTACTGAAAATGAGAAGCTTTCTATTAGACAGACGTTGGTCTGTAAATTACAAAACAAGTGCAGTTAACAATTTTTTTGTATATATAGTATGACAACACCTGTTATCAAAACATTCTACTGTTACACATGTGCACATATTGAATAATTTTCATAATCAAGAAACAAGGAATAGCCTATTTAGATTATTTTGTGCAATTAAATGCAGTCAATTTTGAGGACCGTCTTTCAGAAATTTTAACTATTTCCTGACAAAACCTGTAGCTGCACCATTCACTCTTAAATCTTATAAGACAGTTGGTTATTCCACAAACTTTATTAGTTTGATCAACTAAGAGAGGTGAATTTCAGTCATTTTACCTTTTGAATTTTTAAGTATACAGTGTGATTGCACAATTCAATGTCACCACCTAGCATTTTTAAATAAAAAAACAGGTGTTAGTTCTTTATTTATCATGTTTTAAATCTCTTTTCTTTGTCTCATTAGATTCTAATGGAGTTTGACGTGAAGCCGGACCCAAAAGGCGCTACAGTGAAACCAATGACCCGAACCCTTCTAGTTCCTGAAAATGTCATTAGCCTGCAGTTTATTGAACGATGACCTACTCTCCTTGGCTACTCAGTTACATGAGAGTGAATGAGAATCTCTCGCCAGAAGGTGGTGTTATCACAGGAACTGTTAGCATGTCACATGTCAGAGCAGACCTTCAACCTTCTACATAACCAAGACCAAAGCCCTCCATACCTGCAACCTAGTTTGTCAAGGCTGACAAGGGGATAAGATCAAATGAAAGAAGGATGAGGAGCAACTACTCATCATGTAGCTATTCCAATGGGAGCAGTGTAACTCCAGTTTCCAGCACTGTCTTTTTGAATGAATTCACAATTCTGAGTGCTTATTTGCACAAAGGCCAAGATCAAACCAATGATTTCTTCAAGTGTGTTTCAACATTACTGTACAGTCTCGATGCAGGGCTTGAATTTTTATTTCAGACTTGAAGTGGGTCAGACCATCTTTCCTTTTGTGGCATTTCAAGGAACATGTCAAAATGTTGGGAGCTGATTTTTTTCAGCATTTGGCAACCCAATCCAAACGGCGTATAAGCAATTAGATGTACATGTACACATCATTTTATGACTTTAGTTTGCATTGGGATTTCTGAATTACATAGTTTCCAAATAATTGTTCTGGCCATGCGGATAATCATTATTCATCTGTAAACTATTTCTCTATGTGTTACTCCAATTCAGCAGAAAGGCTGTATGTCTCCCAATGTCTGCGATACATAGTCTGCTGTAATTTAGCATTCTAGGCTAATGGAAGAGTCACGGATTGGCATGGTGACATGTTGTTTCCAATCTCTAACTCTTACTGAGGTACTATGAAAGTGTTACGTAGTTATTGTGTTCAATGTATTGATGATGATATTTTTCATAAGGTGCTCATGGTGATAAACTTTTAGAAAGGTGCTTATGTGATGGGTTCGTTTTGAAATCTCCACAAGAATGGCAGCTGTTTTAAATATTCCTGTTCAGGAAAGAATGGTGCCACTGTTCAAAATCCCAAACCTAAGCTATTCTGCACTCAGGCTTTGTAAATTTGTCTTTATTGTCTTTTTAATGTTTATATGGACAGCACAACACAAGCTGCTGTATTTATTTATCTACCTTTAAATTTTATAACAACCTATATGTTACAATACCTTTTTGTAAACTTAGTAAGCTCAGTATTTGAATTCTGTATTTATTTTAATTTAATACATTTTGAAACACGGTATATGTCATCAATGGGCTTCAAGCAAGTCTATTGCCTAGTTGTTTATGGTATTTACCTAAGTAAAGAGAATCTAGTTTACCTCAATACTGTCAACTGTTGCTTTTGTGTTAATGTACAGTCCACTTGTTTCATTAAAACAATTTTTCTGTCATGATTCAGAATTTGAATTCTGCTGACATTTTATCACGTTTATCAGATCTATTAGATTAAGATAGTTTATCATTGTAGTCAGTTTGTGGCCAGTGAACAACTAATATTTAAACACGTAGGCAATGATTTCTAAGAAATACAGTGCTGAGTATCACATTTCCTATCATGGGACGTGACCATGAGGCCAGCGCAGCGCGTGGTACAGTGCACAGTGTGGGTCAATAATTTGCAATCCCAAATCACTTCACTGCCATGCACTTTGCTTGCAACTCTCTTCCAAACTGAGAACAGCTTCAGTTAATCTGAAAGAAACGATCCACCTTAAAACGAAATTGGCATGTTATTTCTATCAAGTTAAAAGTCAGAGTGAAATGAAGAATGGCTTTTTCATTTGGTGAGCTAACCTTACATGCCATTATACAAACTTAATGTTAAACTTTTGTACAACCTCACAAAAGCATGCTTTTAATCAGGCTGAATGTAGTTGAGCACATCTCATACTAAAGAGCAGAGATAACTATATCTAGATAAATCAAAGATTTTACGTTTACTGCAATGATCATAAACTGGAAGTTAAAAGAAAGTCAGAGAATAGAGATGCTGAAAATGCAGCTAGAGGATCGCTTCTTTCTGTGTTTGAATATGGTAGTGTAGCTAAAAATTTGCTGGGGAATCGGGTCACAGAACAGGACAAGCTGAGCTGTTGAAATAGGTACAAGAACAAGAAGGAAACATACCATTGCAGATTAAAGGAGAACATTTGGCTGAGCTAATCTACAAGCATATGGATACTTGCTCCATTAAAAGAGCTCTACTGGTACACAACAGCTCAGAATTCAAGTTCTGGTTAAATGGGAGATGCTCCTGAGGGTAGAGATAGGATTGGATCATGAGGAGTTCAGCCTTATTCCACTGATTCCTGCACAGCGACACTATAATTGCTTGCAATTCCAGTGGTTCACTTTAACGTGTTGGAACTAAAGAGACAGAAATTATTTCTGCAATCGTGTTGAAACAGAATACGTGCTTACCTGACAATATACTGTATGTAGATGGATAGCAAGGTCTGCTACAGTAGTCCCAAAGAAGTGTTCATACAGAGGTTTTTGCAGTATTGTACATTGGACAGGTAGAGGAGGTAAAACCTTGTAATGCTTTCATTATGTTATGTCAGATTCTTGCTCACTGTTCACTTGTTGATTTTCAACTTGAACAGTCACTAGAATTCATTTTATGACTTATTCAGTTTGGCATTCATGTGAGCTTTATTTAGCAGCCTCATATTTGGGTAAGAGCACATGATGTAGTAACTGAACTGGATGGTACAACATGGAGAAAAGCCATGCAGAAAGAGTGACAACACTAAGTGAAAAATAGAGGACTTTTCAAATACAACACAAGTTTTAACAGGAGCAGTATGAACAGAAATAGGAGTGGAGGGTATCATTAGGATATATTGTTGAACAAAACAGTGCATTACAGCGCACATTAAAACATTGAATAAAAGGTTTGCATGAATTCTGCTTGAACCACAGAGGATCTGTTAAATATTTAAGAGTTTAATTTTTGTTATTTCAAAATGAAAGGGTTGATGGATGTTTTGTTTTGTTTTTTTCAAAATATTTAATGTATAATAATATATATATATATATGGATACCAACTACCATTGAAAACACAGTTTAATTTGCTTATTCAGAATAGTTGCATCATTGCATGGTGGTTGCATGGGGTCTTACGTCATGTGGGAGTTAAGGGAAATGAAAGAGCACATCAACTTGCTAAAAAGTCTGAAGGACAATATAGACATGGAGGCCCACTCCTACCACATGAAAACAACAACAACAATAAAATGGTAAACTGTGAGTTTTGTGCCTTAATAACTCAGAAATAACTCGAAGTTTTGTTTGTTTGTTTGTTTGTTTGTTTCTCACCATCGTGACTTAACGATTGAGAATTGTTGCAACTGCAAGAAAAAAAACAGATTTCACTTGTTAAGTAACAATTGTGAGGATAAAGTCAAAGTTCTCTGTTTGAGCAAAGAACTCACAGTTGTTTTTATTTTATTTATTTATTTATCTATTCATTTATTTTATTTTATTTTATTTTGTATTTATTTATTCTCTTATTATTATTATTATTATTATTATTATTATTATTATTATTTGTTTTGTTTTGTATTGTTTTGTGTCCTTGTGGCGGGAATGTAGCTCTACAAAGGATATAGTGGGATCTAGTATAGTCTGATGCAATGTTTTTAACGAACTGTGGGTGACAGTATTACGCCTCTTAGCACCTAGTCTGCCGGAAATAAACAACAAGAAGAAGAAACTGAAGAATGGCCGAGAAGCTAATATTAGCAGCTTGAGGGCTGGTTTTGTAGCCAGTTAGCCATGTAGCTAAACCAATTATCTCAGGTAACCATTATATTGATAGTAATATAACATTCAGAAGTCATAAATAGGGCACATTGACACGCACTAACGAATCAGCTACCCAAAACAAGGAACATAATCCGGAAAGGTGAGTCACAAGATGTTACTGTAACGTTAGCCAGCTAAATCAAAGAAACGCTGCGTTAGCTAATGCTAACTAGCTAGCTAACTAATGTTATAGTGAGCACAAACCCAAACTTTGTCTAACCAATGATTCTGTTCAAGCGTAGAACATCTCTTTTATAACTTGCTCTCAAACTTATACTATTGGAACATAAACCATTTCGTCGTAAACATTAACGTTAGCTATTCAAGTTAGCCGACGTTAGCTCGAAGGCTCTGACGCTAACTTAGCTACATGTAAACAAAGGTGTGTTAGCTAGCCCCAGTTTCTGACTCGTATAAACAAAAGGAGGGATGCCTGCCAAACGTTTCCCACTGAATTGTAAAATTAAATTGTGCTTTTATCAATTCAGGCTGTACACCACGTACATTGTATATATTCTATTGAGAAAGTAAACAACATGTTTATAAATATTGATTTGATTTTTAGTTCCTGAATACCGATTCATTAGTGAGTCCAGGTTTTCCCTGTATACTTACCTTCAGGTGTACACTTAAATTTTAGTTTCTGCATCTAAAGGTAAACTTCATGTCAGTGTGTAGTGCTTTTAGTTTCACAGAACAGTCGTCTTTTTCCATGTATCCCAAATTATGCTGCCAATTATGCCTTTCCAAAAGCCTAAAGTAACACTGGATTGATCATGGACGATTTTGACAAGCTAACTCTTATTGTTTTCAGACAAGCATATCTCTGTGAAACCAAATAAACTATGAATGAAATGATGGCCTTATATATGATGGGAGAGATATCTAATTTCAGTGCATGTCTTGAGTTTGTTACTCTGAGAAATATTTTTCATTTTTTCCTGAGCAATGTGTTTGGATAAACAGATGCAGGCAGGTGCACCTGCGGTTGGTGCGCCCGTGGCAGTAGCTGGTGCCCAGAGTCGATCAGAGGATGAGGAGTCACTTGGAATAAAAGATGTGAAAAGGACAGCAACACAAGCTTTTGGTGGTGGTGGTGTTCCCAAACGCAGAAGTTCCTCCAGGTCTGGTACCCTTATCTATTAGAAAGTAAAGTCAACTGAATGCCAGCACAGTCAACAGACTGTGGAAAAAGGGAATATAGACATATTTGTATCAATACTGTGTGTCCAAGATTTTTTAGTTTATAGTGTCAAAAATAATCACAAGCGCTTATCACAAGTTATCAAAGCCCAAAGTGATGTCTTAAAATTGCTGCCCTAGTCTGACCAGCAGCCAAAAAAGCCCACAAATATTTTTACTTAATAAATGACAAATGATTATTCTGTAATGTCAATTATAATGGATTTATTTTCTGCCAAATGACTAGTCAATTAATCAACTGTTTTTGCTGTAGTGCACCTGCAACTGGTAAATGAATAAACCATTACAGTACAAACCTTAATGTCCTTAGGTCAATAAAGAGGAAGAAGTTTGATGATGAGCTGGTGGAGAGTAGTCTGGTCAAGTCATCCAGTAGAGTCAAAGGCCCACCTGTCATTGAGCCAGTCCGCTGTCCAGGGAGTGAGCCTTCATTTAGTGAGAAAAAAAAGGTACGGCCAAGCATTAAAAAACTTTGAATCCTGAAAAATATCTTTCTGTCTGAGATGGAACTGATAGATGATTCATCTACCTTCATGTTGCTCTGTCAGGTGACAAAATCCAGCACTGCTCTAACGCCGCCACTTACCATGGTGGTAACCCCAGCACCTATCACCAAAAGGGTGAAGAAAAGCAAGCAGCCTCTACAAATCACAAAAGACCTGGGCCGATGGAAACCTACTGATGACCTGCTGCTTATAAATGCAGTGTTGCAGGTGAGTGGCATGTGAATGAAGATCATTGTCAAGAAGGACTGATGTAGTTTGAGAGTTTGAGTATGAATATTAGTTTGCTTATGAATCTGTTGTCCGTTTATGGTGTAATTAAACATCAGTAAGGGCTGTAAAATGTGGACTAAGGTGTGTGTGTTTGTCTTTTTGTCTCCAGACCACAGACCTCACCTCTGTTCATTTGGGGGTCAAATTCAGCTGTCGTTTCACCTTGCGGGAGATTAAAGAGAGGTGGTACGCTCTCCTCTACGATCCTGTTATCTCAAAGTAAGAGACCGTCATGACAGCAACTTCGCTCTCCCTGCTGTCCATCTTCACATATCTCCCTACTTTTATATTACTTTTTTGAACATTTTGTCACTATTATCTGTCTAAGACTGGCGTGGCAGGCCATGCGACAGCTTCATCCTGAGGCCATCGCTGCAATCCAAAGCAAAGCTCTCTTCAGTCAGGCCGAGGAGGCGCTGCTGGCTAAGATTGGTTCGGTAAGTGTATTTAAGGATTGATATTTGAGTAATTGTCATAACCTTGTCAACACTAATGGCAAATTTATTGACCAGTGGGAGTTGGTAACAGTTTTAGTTTTAAGATACTGAATGAAATGAACAATATGACTATTTGCAATGTATAAAAACTAATTAGCATATAAATACACACTGTAAATATTGTTTTCATTTCCTTTTATTTGAAACAAACAAATAAAAAAAGTAGGTTCACATTGGAATTCATTATGTTAAATTAAGTGAGTGTTTAATCACTGGCAGAAATGTCACAAAGTGAAAGGATAGAATAATTCACTTAGTACTTTTAAATGTTCCATTCAGAAAAAAAAATGTAATTCATGTTTCCTTCTAATAAATTTAATATACTAAACCTAGGCCATTGAGCCAACCTCAGGTTCTCCCGGTCCACTCCACACACTACAGAAACACTCCATATTCCATATACTCCATATAGTATTTATTTTCAACATAAGAAATATGCACACCTTGGTGAATTGTAGTGATTATTAAAAACCCAACAAAAAGCAGTTTACTACTTTTTTACCAGCGCATAGAATATCACTTTCAACTTTCGCATTTGATTGGTGTGTATGTATTTACAGTGGTTTTCATGTCTCATTGAAACAGACTAGTCAGCCCAAACTGGAAGTGTTCCAGGAGCTCCTGAGCAAACACCCCAGTGTGTTTCACCCATCTCGCACCCCCAAGAGCCTGTTGGTGCACTGGCAGCTGCTCAAGCAATATTATCTTCTGGATGACCAGAGTGGTGAGTTGACCTGACCTCACGATGAGTTATGCAGGACACGCATACCAAAAATGAGTAGCAGGTTTATTCAGATTCTAGTATAGTCTTTTTCAGTCGATGCCGAATTCTTCATTTTGCTTTCTTAAGACTCTGTTTTGTTTTGTTTTATTTCACCTGTAATTTGTTCATTTTATAACGCTTGCTTGATTAATAAAGAAACAAAACAAAACTAAGATACTAAAATTAACATTCATTGCTTTAGTTTGGTTAAATTTGAGCAGCTGAGAACAATTCCATTGCCATTCAAAGTCAAGTGCACATCCAGGGGGTGAAAGTACGGTTCTCCCACCTCATCGGAGTGAACAACAGTGTGTCTGTTTAGGAGCTGGAAGGTGATACAAACCAACTACATGAAATGACCCCAAAACCCCACTGTTTTATCAGTGAGAGAAAAGGTGTTGACATCTGATTGCCAGCACTTACGCCTGCTTCATAACAAAAAAATAACCAAGAACAAACCGCAGTTTGGATACTCAGCTTTCTCTTTATGTGTTCTTAACTGGTTTGAACACCAGAAATAATAAATTACAGCAAAGAATACAGAAATATCCATCATGCTTAGCCAAAGTTACAAGGACTGGAATCAAATATGTTTGGGTGCCCCTAAAATACCTGACCTTGCAGGATAACAGGTTATAAAAACTGTCCCATATATAGACTGTTTGTGAATTCATGTGTCATTTGTCCACAAAGTCCAGTTTACTTAAATTGGATAGTGTGAACCTAAATGAACCAAATAAAAAAAAATGTGCAGTTAACTTTTCCACTATGGCTCAGACCAAAGAAACAAATTTTAGTGTGTGATGACTCCACCAGTCACAATGATCATGTTCTTTGCTTTCAGGTGAGGTCTTTGTACATTGCTGCAGCTATTTCACATGACATCTTTTGGTCTGTGCTAGTAAGCATCTGCTTGATTAAAAATAAAAAATGAAACCAATACTTCATTGGTTTCACTGGTTCTTTGCTCATTTAGAGTCAAAGTATTGGTTTTGTAAGGAATGTGTTTGTTAGTGTATGTAATTTTAAATCAAGTGAAAACTGTTTTTCTTGCCCAAACAATCATCAAAACATTTAGATTATGCATTTCTCCTTTCTCTCTTGTCTTTAGAAAAATAACAGTTGCCTTCATGAGTCACAGTTCAGGTGAAGCCCACCTACTTCACTTATTGAACTTGTATGACAAGACCACATTTTTTTTAATGGAATTAATTTTTAATTATTTACTGACAATGAAATCATATCTTTTCCACTGATACAACCTCATACCTGCAGCAGTGAGAGGACTTAAGTTTATGAAAAAAAAGAAAAGAAATACATAAATATAAACAGACATTTAATTTCAGAGGTAGTTTTTTTCTTTAAACTTAATTTGAGACTGATTTTCCTCCCTCCATCAGGCTAACAAGTCTACACACAAAACATTAGACAAAATTTTGTTTTGGTATAACATTTAGGCATGCAGCTTTTCAGTGTGAAAGAAACATCTTCAAGGGAGTTTGTGGGCAGTAAGCCCCCAACATGAATGTCCTGGTAATCTGTTGATTTCACTCACTCTTTTATTGTCCATCTACTTGTATTGCAGTCATACATTTTACTGTCACTTTTAAGAAAACATTTTGCCTGTTTGAAATTATCATTTAAAAGCAGCATTGCTGGTAGAAACCACAAACTCCAGGAAGTAGATACTATCATGTTGACAGCTGACAAAGTCCTACTGAATAATAATTGTTGTTATGAATGAATGAGTTATGGATATTGAAAATGCCACCAAATATGCCAAGACCCGGGACACTGCAGATTTGCAGAAATCCACTGACTAGTTATTGGCATTGACATTGTGTTACACTTATTTGAATAGCCATGGTATAGCAAAT